>JARKIC010002267.1:0-69127 GCA_029378375.1 Mycena olivaceomarginata | reverse complement strand
CTCCTTCTCAATGGAACGCTCGAGGTGGCGGCGGAGAGGGCTTTACGCTCCCGCGTGGCTTCGCGGCGGTCCAGTTTCTTTTTGATGCCCACGAGTTTTGGTCTGGAAAAATGTTTGACGCAGCCCGGAAGTCAGGGAAGGCACGCACTGCTGGCGCAGCTTGAGGCGCCGCATTTTGATGAGGTACTGGGTTATTTTCGTACGCGCTGCTTGCATTTGTGGATCGTAAAGTTCGGCCAGTGGATGAGTTCGTTGTCGATCTAGGGGAAAATGTCAGACGGCGGCGGCACACTTGCGTGCAGGGAGGAACCTGTTCCAGGGCCTTGGAGTAGTTGTTTGACAGCTTTATGCGCTCCCACATGTGTGCGGGGGTGTGTGCTCGTTCGATGGTCTTGACATAAGATACAAGACACCTGCAGCAGGATTAAGAGGTGTCGAGCGGGGCCGGAGGGGCAGAGCAACCTTCGTTTTCGCGGACAGTGGCGTATCTTGAGTTGGCCAGGGGACAGGACTGTCTATTGCAGAACCCGGAGACGTTGTACTCGTTCCGGCAGAAGTTTTGGGTGGTTGTTCTGAACGAGGGTCAGCGGAAGAGAGGTTTTTTGGGACGCCGTACTTGACTTTGTAGGAGCAAAACTGGTGGTTTATTACCGACCATATTACATCGTCTGACTGCATTTTTCAAGGGAGAGAGAATCAAAAAAAGATGTGATCAAGCTACCACACAACAAGTCGCAACTCAGTCCCTTGGTTCGCGCCAATTGCCGACGCTGCGAACATGGTCGCCCAAACGTCCGTCCAGCCCAACGGCGTCAACGGCGTCAAGCCCATAAAATCAAAAAACCAGTTGCGCCGCTTGAAGCACAAGCAGCGCAGAGCCACGGCTGCCGAAAACCCTTCACAAGTTGCGTCTCTCCTCGACCTATTCGCCCGTCTCTCACCCTTGTGCCCAGGATACCGATGCCCCTCCGACACCGCAGATGCCATGAACGTGGATGAGGATGACAATGTCGAGTACGTGTCTGAGCAGTTGGATGCCAACGGCTCCGTTTTGGAAGCGTTTTCCGACGTCTTTGCTCGCTTTCAGTTACCTCCCGAGGAATCTGCAGTGAGTCCCGAGTTCATGCGTACCGAGGCGCTGAAACACGTCCAAAACAGCAGGACAAGGACATGATTCGGGGCAAGGGCGAAATCATCTACTCCGACGATGAGATGGCGTCCGAGGGCGATTCTGACGCGGAGGCAAAACCGATATCGAAAAAGAAACAGCGGAAGCTCTCGCGTCTCACTGTTGCGGAGCTCAAGCGTCTCGTCAAGAAGCCCGAGGTCGTCGAATGGACCGATGTCACCGCTGCCGACCCCCGCCTCCTGCTGCACTTGAAATCGCAGCGCAATACCATTCCTATACCTATCCACTGGTCTGCTAAGCGCGACTATCTCCAAGGAAAGCGGGGTATCGAGAAGCCTCCGTTCCAACTTCCGTCTTATATCGCCGATACTGGAATCGCTACCATGAGGGATGCGGTGAAGGAGAAGGAGGCGGGTATGAGCTTGAAGGCCAAGACGCGTGAAAGAGTACAGCCGAAGATGGGCAAGGTCGACATTGACTACCAGAAACTCCATGATGCGTTCTTCAAGTTTCAGACAAAGCCGCCCGTCACAGGTTTCGGGGAAATGTGAGCAACCCGTCGAGCTCGAGTGTTCAGGCCTTGACTCTTTTAATAGGTATTATGAAGGGAAAGAGTTCGAAACGTCGCTCAAGGAAAAACGGCCGGGCGACCTTTCTCCGGAACTTGTGGAAGCCTTGTCCATTCCCCCGTTGGCGCCTCCGCCGTGGCTTATTAGCATGCAACGATTCGGACCTCCCCCCAGTTATCCTACTTTGCGAATACCAGGACTCAACTCCCCATACCTGAAGGGTACGTTTCGAACAGAATGTTATTTTCATTGTTTCTAATATTGCGTAGGGCTCAGTGGGGTTTCCATCCAGGAGGATGGGGTAAACCGCCGCTCGATGAGTACAATCGCCCACTTTATGGCGACGTATTTGGTGTGCTTCCCAAGGCGGGCGACGGAGCAGATGTAACAAATCCATTTATTTAGTGTACCCGTTCTAATGTCCGCACAGATGGGGGAGCCTATCGACAAAAATCTCTGGGGGGAGCTCGAGCCAGAAGAAGGTAAGTTTGTGCGGCTCCTTCTGTATTTTTCAACTGACATTCTGTGCAGAAGAAGAGTCAGACGAGTCCTCTGCAGAGGGCTCTGATGATGAGGACGAGACTCCTGCACCGGCCGACGGGCTTCAAACTCCTTCCGGCTGGAGACGCCATCGGGCATGGCCAGCGTCGTTTCCACTGTGGCCGCTGGTCTTGAGACTCCTGACTTCCTTGAACTGCGCAAAGGAAGAGCCGCGTCGGAGGCCGTCGACTCGGGTCCGCGATCGTTGTACCAGGTTGTGCCCGAGAGGCAGACAGCTGTGAGAGGGTTAATGGGCAGCGAACGCGGGTACGACGTCAGTGCTGTGGCCTCGCACGCGAATCTCCCCGTGCTCGGTGACGAGAGATCCACCAAGGTCAGCACCCGATTATGATTTTCAAACATTCGCTGATCTCGAGATTCGTTCAGCGCAAGGCTAATGGCGTGGATGTTTCGATTGACGCTGCGGAGCTGGATGGCATGTCCGAAGAGGAGTTGCGCCGTAAATACGACGCCCATTCTCGGGGATCGCAGGTGTCCCTGGCTCCAGAGAGGACTTTTCCGACTTTGTGGCAAAGGAGGTTGCGTCGCGGAGTAAAAAGCAGAAGGAGAAGGAGCGAGACTCGAAGAAGGGCAAGGAATTCAAGTTTTGAGGTTATCGTTTGTTTTACTGTAAATCTTTATATCGAGTTGTTATCTGTGTCGCAGTATCTACGGGATGCCAGTTGAAGTAGCTTTGCTCCCAAAACTCCACCGAATAACACCCAAGCCGCGTTGCCGCACACCCACAGGGTACAGCCACCAATGTTCCGCCTTCTCCAACCACCTCGCCATTTCTCAACGCGCCATTGCTTGACGCGCACATTTACCTCGACCCGGCCTAGACATGGTGCGTTACTTGAGCGTGTACGACTTCATCCGGTAATCCTGGTTTCCTGGGACCAGATTTTCACTTCGACACACACCACTTCGTACAACGGCTTGAGAGAGAGGGTCTAAACCGAGCTCAGGCGGAGGGAATTATGACCGCGATGGCGGAGGTTATCGATGAAAGCGTGCGGAATATGACCAGCAACATGGTCACCAAAGCTGAGCAGGAGAAGGTGCACGTCGTCGATTGCCTCGTCGCCGCTGTACCTCACCACCGCCGCAGCACCACTACACCCAGCAAGTCGACTTTGCGCAGATCAAGTCGGAGCTCCAGTTGATGGAGAAGAACGACCTCGCCATGATCAAGGCGGAGAACGACCGGCTGTTGACGGACATTGAGAAGCTCAAGCAGCGGTTGCGGGAGGAAATTACGCGCACCCAGGCCGGAGTGAGGTTGGACTTGAATCTGGAGAAGGGGCGTCTGAGGGAAGAGGGGAGCGGGCAAGAACTCAAGATCAAGGAGGTCGATACTCGAATAGAGCAGGAAATTGCTGGTCTGCGGACAGCTATCCAGGCATCGAAGGCGACAACACTACAATATCTGGTTGGATTCGGTGAGTCTTTTTCTGCCCAGTCCTCCTCTCTTGTACTCATTTCTTCAGTCACTGGTTGCTCGGCTCTTCTAATGGCATATTTGCGATTCCGTGTATGAATACATTTATAATAATCTTGTACAGTTTGGTTTGTATTATTATGCGGGAGAAGGGCCAAGAGACATCACATTGAAGTGCATACTCTGAGGAGAGTCGCCGATGTACTGTTCGCGGATGATTTTAGCCGCGTCCTGTGGTTATGAGCAATTGTTCCGGGTATAAATGCGGACGTACTGCAAGTAGATCGGTGCACGCTCCTCTGTCGATGGGTCCATTGCGGCGCCCATCGAGCTCGACGACGCGGGCCTTCCCCACTGGGGCTTGGGGCGGCAACGAAGCAAGTAAAGTGGAGATTGGTGTCAAGATCGGTCGGAACAGCGCTTTGACCAGACGACGCGGCTTGAGCGTGGATATCCGCAAAGAGAGGCGTCGTTTCGAGAACTAGATGAGTTCAGATCCCGTCGAGTTTACAGAAACGGGCACGAACGCTTGGCCCGCTCTTCTGGTGTCTTGCCTAGGATAATCGGCTTGAATACAATGAATTGAGGCGGACATGGAGTTAGATACCTATGCATTGCTCGATAAACTGGGCGAGTGGGCTTAATGGCTCCAGAGTTGCATCGGACTAAGCAGCAGGTTTGAATGAGATGATACAAGTCTGAGGGACCTACGTTGGCGATGGCATGGATGAGGCCCATAGTACCGCATGCATTCGAGATCTGAACCATAGACATGATTTACTGGGCCGAAGGGTCGAGTTTACTGACCGTCTGCTTGATCCAGATGATAGTAGGATCGAGTTTTGGCTGCCCTTTGCTTGCGATCGCTTCATCCTCGGTTTTGCGACGCGCCTCCGATTCTGGGGAAATGGGGAAGAGCAGGACGACAGCTTTGACTGGCTGGGGCACTATAGCGAGAAGGGATTCATCCAGTCCATACACATCGCCGAACCCGACCGAAGGAACCAATCCAGCCTTGGTGGACCAAGAGTTCAAAACCTGGGCATTATGTGAGTGGAAAACACCACCCAAAGAGAGTGATTTGCATCTGGGTTGCTTTCGAGGGGGATCCAACGGGAAGCCATTGCGTGTAGTCAACGTTGGTGCGTGGTAATTTAATGAGCTGTGTGACCGAACGCGTTGTACTTGTCACATTTCGCACCTTGACCCTCACCTCGACATACCACAATGGCGGAGGTTTGTCTGCTCTTACTCACGAGTTATCGTGTTCAAACTCTGCTCTAGCTCTTTCCCGCAGACGAGGACATCCTCAGTGATGTCGTTCCCAGCAATATTGTCTCCCGTCAGGTATAACTCGTCAAGGCAGTGTTCGTGGATTCACGTCTGTCTCTAGCCCAGCCAGGGTGCCGACGGAGAAAGCGAATTCGACGAAGAGATGCCTAGTGCTGGAGAGGAAGAACCTGAGGATGACGAGGTGCGTTGCAAAGCACGCTGGGTCGCTTTATGTGGCCAACATTTTTCAGGACGACGAGCCACAAGCAAGCACCTCCAAGGCGAAAGCCAAAAAACCCACGGAACACCAAAAGAAAACCCAGAAGCGCAAGGCGGCAGAAGGAAAACTGCAAGTGAAACGACAGGAGATGGACAAGGCCAAGGTGCGCACGTTGTGTCACCGTGTTTCCAGACTATCAACGCGTCCTTGACGCTCAGGTCACGGATGCTGTCAAAAGATACTCGTACCTGCTGGGTCAGACAGAATTATTCAAGCATTTCGTCGATATAAAGGTCAGTCGTGAATGGGCTGGGTCTCCTCGAAAAGAACCTTCTCCAGCGCGCTCGGGATCCAGAATACGCAGCAATGATGGATGCGCAACCAAAACCGAAGGGTCGCGGACGTAAAAACCCGTGTAATTATTTTTACCCGTCCGCTTTTCTCCGTTAACTTTGTGGTCCAGCGATTCAAATGCTCGTCATCGCAAATCCGAAAAGGAAGAAGATGAGGAGTTGCTCAAGGACGGTGAGGCTGCCGCCGATGGCAACGACCAACCATACGTTTTCGAAACGTCCCCGAGCTGTAATGCCACTCTCCTATCCCCCGAACTTGTTGACTGACGATATATACTAGTCATTAACGGTGAAATGCGCTCCTACCAACTTCAAGGGTTAAACTGGATGGTCTCGCTGCATCATAACGGTCTGAACGGGATTCTTGCTGACGAGATGGTACGGCGTGCTCATCTGTCGAGTTGGTTCACGGCTCACGAAAGTTCAGGGACTTGGCAAAACCCTTCAAACCATCTCCTTCCTCTCATACCTCAAATTCCACAGAGATATTTCTGGTCCCCATCTCATTGTTGTTCCCAAGTCGACCCTGCAGAATTGGGCTCGCGAGTTTGCTCACTGGTCCCCGGAATTCAACGTCGTACTCCTCACTGGAACTAAAGAGGAACGTGCCGATATCATCACCCAGAGGCTGATTCCTCAAGATTTCGAAGTCTGCGTAACGTCCTATGAAATCTGTCTCATCGAGAAATCCGCCCTCAAGAAGTTTTCGTTCGAATATATTGTCATCGACGAGGCGCACAGGATCAAGAATGTCGACTCGATACTGTCGCAAATCGTTCGGGCCTTCACATCTCGTGGCCGTCTCCTTATCACCGGGACACCGTTGCAAAACAGCTTGAAAGAGCTGTTTGCCTTGTTGAATTTATTTGCCCCGAGATATTCGTCGACTATGCGGATCTGGATAGCTTCCTGCACAAGGATGACGACGGAGCCGATCAAGAAGAGGAGAAGAGCAAGAAGGTCGTTGAAGCGCTCCACAAAATCCTGCGGCCGTTTTTGCTCAGAAGAGTAAAGGCGGATGTGGAGAAAACTCTTTTACCGAGTAGGCCGCCTCAGTTTGTGCGTTGGATCCGTGTGCTCAATTGTCCCAACAGAGAAGGAAATCAACATCTACGTCGGACTGACCGAGATGCAGCGGAAGTGGTACCGTTCTGTGCTCGAAAAGGACATTGATGCTGTCAATGGTATGGACTCCCCTGCGAGGTGCTGCCGAAGTCTTATATCTGTTCTAGGGTTGACCGGAAAGAAAGAGGGAAAGACACGGTTAATGAACATGGTTATGCAGGTATGGCCACTCAGATCCCCCCTCTCGTAAAACTCATAATGTGGTAGCTCCGCAAAGTTTCATGCCACCCATATCTCTTTGATGGCGCCGTAAGTCCTCTCAAAATACTTACCATCGCCAAAAACTCAATACGTTTAGGAACCTGGCCCTCCATATACCACCGACGAACATCTCGTCGAAAACTCTGGCAAGATGCTCATCCTTGATAAACTGCTTGCGTCGATGAAGGCGAAGGGGTCCAGAGTCCTCATCTTCAGCCAGATGAGTCGTGTTCTCGATATATTGGAGGACTACTGTCTTTTCCGACAATACAGTAAGTTTCTGCATCCTCGAAGCACTCTCGGGCTCATTTCTACTTGTTAGAATATTGCCGGATTGACGGAGGCACTGCCCACGAAGACCGAATCCTCGCCATCGACGAGTACAACAAACCTGGTAGCGAGAAGTTTATCTTCTTGCTCACGACTCGCGCGGGTGGTTTGGGCATCAACTTGACAACGGCAGACATTGTGGTGCTGTATGACAGTGACTGGTAAACTCCCGCTGCCTCTTGTGCCATCATGTTGTTAATCCTGAATCGCCAGGAATCCTCAAGCAGATTTGCAAGCTATGGATCGCGCGCATCGCATCGGTCAGACGAAGCAGGTTTATGTGTTCAGATTCATCACAGAAGGCAGTGTCGAGGAAAGAATGCTTGAACGAGCGGCGCAGAAATTGCGATTGGATCAGCTTGTCATCCAGCAGGGTCGGACACAGCAGTCGAAAGGCAAGTATTATGCTTGTTTATGCGCGCGCGCTTATCGGTTCTCGATCCAGCTGCGAGTAAAGATGACCTCCTGGACATGATCACTCACGGGGCTGATAAAATCATCAATTCGTCTGAAGAGTGAGTAACATTTATTCAATGAAATTTCGACTTATTCTCGCCCAGGCTCTTGATCAACGACGACATCGACGCCATCATCCAACGCGGAGAGGAGCGCACTGTCGAACTCAATAGCAAGTACGAGGGACTCAACCTCGAGGATTAGCAACTTCAAGTCGGAAGCTTCGGTTCAGCAGTGGGAGGGAGAAGATTTCAGAACAGGAGTGAGTGCTCCAGATCACTGCCATTTCCCTATCGACTTATTCTCGGTTTAGCAACGCAAAACTCTCCAGTTCAATCTCCTTTCGCTCTCGAAGCGAGAGCGGAAATCGAACTACTCGGTTGACAGTTACTTCAAGGATGCCATGCGTACAGGCCCAGTCAAAACCGAGAAAGGACCCAAGCTGCCCCGTGCACCAAGCAGGTTCAGGTGTAAGTAGTCGTGCATCTATTTTACTTGATACCTGATTCCTCTCTAGTCAGGATTTCCAGTTCTTCCCTGCAGAACTGTCGGTTCTGCAGGAGCGGGAACTTGCCGTGCACAGGGTAGATTTCTTGGGCCGTCGCTTTTCTGTACTGATTTCCGATTTCGTAGCGCCTCAATGGTATCCCGGCTACTCTGCGCGAATCAACGGCGCCGGAAGATACACCTGAGCGGCTCGAAGAAGAGCGAGCGGCCGCGCAGGAGTTCATCGACAACGGTTTGTCCGAGAGTCTCCGTATTCCCCTTCGACCTTACACTGATTAGCGGAACCTCTGACCGAAGACGAGCTTCGGAGAAAGGATGAACTTGTTGAGCAAGGCTTCCCCGATTGGACTCGTCGCGATTTCCAGCAGCTCGTTCGTGCATTGGAATCGCATGGATGGTTAGTCTATTTGGTTTAGTACTGTTCAAACAACTTACGCCCAACCAGGGGACAGAATTTCGAAGTTTATGCGGCTGAAATCCCAGAGAAGACCCCCGCGGACGTCGAGAAATATTATCGCGCTTTTGAAAAGAAGTGGAAGACGTTACAGGGTTGGTTTTTACGGTCTTGTTTCGTCGCCGTCATTAATCGTGCTGCAGAATACCCGAGGATCGCTGCCCGTATCACGGAGGGAGAGGCCAAGCGCAACAAGCGCGATAATCTCGAATTTCTCCTGGGAGAGAAGATCGGATCCGTCCGGTACCCGATGCAGGAGTTGGAGCTGAACTATCCGACACGAAAGGCAAGGTGTACAGCGAAGAGGAGGACCGGTATCTCCTTTGCCGCCTCGCCCACTACGGCATGCAAGCGGACGACGTATACGACGGATAAAGAAAGACATTACAGAATTCCCGGTCTTCCGCTTCGACTGGTTCTTCAAAAGCAGGTCTCCGCAGGAGCTTCAGAGGCGCTGTAACACTCTTCTTGGAATGATTGAGAAGGAGGCGGAGGTGAGGCAGGCCGAAGAAGCGAAAGCCAAGGGAGGCAAGGGCAAGGTCAGCTCGGTTTTTTGTTTGATTTCTGCAGTCGTTGACAAGAGATTAGAAACGGACTCTCGACGATGTCAAGAAAGAGTCCCGCCCGTCCACGCCGTCTGGGTCTGCCTCTGCAGCAAAGAGGCCGTCCAAGAAGAAGAAACGTAGATTACTGTAGTCTGTCTCATTGTGTTCATTCGATCAGTCTCATGTATGCACATTTAAATTATTAGAGCGCGATATTGCGAGAATGTGTTAATTTTTCTACACACGGGGACCTCTATTCTTCGTGACCAGCCAAAGCGAGATGACCTTCCTTGCTGTTCCTCCATTCGTAGTCCTTGACAGCAGCTTTCCAAGTGTAATAGTCTGGCAGCGGAAATGAGCACGACCGTTGCCCATAAAAATTATTCGTGGACGCACAGATTCCGGCAGGGATCACGATTGGCAGAGCGTACACGGAAAGGCGTCGAACGCCATTGAAGAGGTAATTCCGGAACATCTGCGGGGCAGCCTTTGATTGATACGGCGAAAGGGCTGGAGGAGGTAAACAAGCCACCCAATTGAGAGAACAGGATGGACGCACTGTATTGGTAGATTCCCTTCTGCTTGGGAACGGTTTGGTCGCCCCACCACAAGTTCTAATCGGGCGCGTCAAGACTGCAGCAGCTGAAAAGGCGAAAAATGGCATACGTAGACCTTGGCTGGTGGGGGATGAAACAGGTCAGCATGAATGGGTGGTAGGTTCATAAGAGACGCACGGCCAGGCATATCACTGAAACGCGCAATTGAAGGTCTCATCGTTGGCGATGGAGAGAGAAAGAACGGCTAGATTCGGAACAATTTGTTTGGTTCGGCCTTCCGAAAGAGGATCATCGGCCATCGGCATAATCGGCTTGATTATTGAGCATTCTCGAGTCGAATAAAATTATCAAAGGGCTTCTTCCTTCGATTACCACGTCGGTGTTGGGTCGGATAGGCGACCTTTAATAGGGCCACTCCTTCGATAAGCCCACCTCAAACCCCTCAAGCGGCCTGGTTTAACTCAGCCACCAACCATCAATGGCGCAATGTCGTGACGTGAAGGTATTCGATTCGGTTGTCTAGGGAAGACTTCATTATCTTATTTTAAGAAGGATTCGCACCTTTCTCGCGTCTTCGCGACTTTGACCTGACGCTCTGCTTCGAGGAGGGATCCTGAACTCCAGTGTTCTCGGGGTCCTCCTCATATGGAGCGTCCTGGGCTCTCTATCTCTTTTTGTCATAGAACCAAAGGCCCGGGCCCAAAAAAGTCGAGTAATATTGGGAGCGAAACTTGTGGGTTGGCTTGTAGTTAGTTGAATTTTTCTGACTCTCTGGAAGACGCTGCTTTTTTTTGCGTTCGCTTCTAGTGTCGCCACGCTCATCCTTACTCTGCTGCGCCTTCAAAAAACCGTCGGTGTGTTGGTAAGTTGTATTCCAGTTGCATGTATATCAATCCCTAACTTGATCGCCCTATGCAACCAGGAAGCATTCATCCTAGAACCGGTGGCAATCCTCGCATCCCTCTTCTTTTCATATTATAATCACACTCGCGCACGCAAAGTGCTTCGGTCCTTCTACTGTTTTGGCCAATTTACACCCTTTGCCTGGGCATCTGGGCCCGGACCGTTGTCTTGAGAGACTTTGATCAACATCGCTTGCTCCTTATCCTCAAGGGGGGCGTAGCATTCTTCGGACTAGCGTCGTTTCTCTTGGAGTGCATTGGACCCGAGATCGGACTTGCCAAAGATGAAAAATCTGCCCACGAGAGCCCAATTTTAACGGCCAATATATTCAGTGAATGGGTATGCTGGTTCTCTTCATATCGGTGTTCCAGTTTAACAAAGAACGGGTAGACATTCGGATGGATGACCGATCTCATGGCGAAGGGAGCTTCCAAATTCATCACGGAAGACGATCTGCCCTCTCTAGTTCCAAGTGATGAATCTGAAAATCTGGGGAATAGATTGCAACGGTATTTGGTCAAGTACGGAGTCTGGAGATCTCTTGCTCTCGCCTATGGAGGTCCTTTTTTTCTGGCAGCTTTCATAAAAATCATTCAAGTCAGTGAAGCTCGTACCCAAATATCTGGATCTCACCATCTGCATTAGGACTGTTTGGCTTTCCTGCAACCACAGCTTCTCCGTTTACTTCTGGCCTACATTGCACGTTATCAGGGCTCCCGCTCTGATGACTCCCGACCGAACCCGTTGGAAGGCTTCTTGATCGCCGTTACCATGTTTGTCGCGTCGGTCATTCAGACTATCCTGTTAAACCAGGTTCGCGTTGAATTTCGTTCGTTGTGATTTATCTCACTTTACTTTCAAGTATTTCCAACGCGCTTTCACAACGGGGTGAGTTATGCAAGCGTTAAAACAGGCTAGTTGGCTGATGCGAGCCCAGAATGCGAGTTCGTGCAGGCCTGGTGACAGCCATTTTCTCCAAAGCGTTGAATCTTTCAAACGACGAACGTGGCCGATCGTCCGGCGACATTGTGAATTTTATGGCTATTTTATTTTATGATCCATCTACTTACCTCCGAGACTCGCGTTAGGTCAATCTCATGTCCGTCGATGCAATCAGGATGCAAGATTTATGCACATATGCTTTAATCGCGATATCTGGCCCATTTCAGGTACCCCTTCCAGTAGTTCCTGGTTACGGAGAATGACCTACATTTATTCTAGATCATCTTGGCGTTCATATCGCTCTACAACTTGCTTGGGTGGGCGAGCTTCGTAGGAGTGGGAGTGATGGTCGCCTCCCTTCCACTGAGCACATGCAAGTTCATTGTTGTCCTTGATTTTTTCATTTCTGACGGTTCCCACTTAGTTATTGCCCGGATTTTGAAACGCATGCAAGAACAGCAAATGAAGAACCGAGACCAGCGAACCCGTCTGATGAGTGAACTGCTCTCTAATATCAAATCCATCAAACTGGTAAGAGACGTTTAACTGCTGAAGATGACTTCATGACCGTTTTACCCTCACAGTATGCCTGGGAGTCTGCTTTCATCCGGAAGATATTTGCGGTCCGAAATGACAAGGAACTGCGGATGCTGAGGAAGATTGGTCTATTGAATGTCTGTGGCTTCCAAATTTTTCGTTGCTTTTGTTGATTAACTAACGTGAGTTCAGTCATTCAGCACCACGTTGTGGACAGGAATACCGTTGCTTGTCGCTTTCGCATCCTTCGCAACCGCTGCCTCGACTTCGTCACGTCCTCTGACATCGGATGTCATTTTCCCCGCTATCTCTTTGTTCATGCTCCTTCAGTTCCCTTTGGCGATGTTCAGTCAAGTGATTCAAATCTCATTGAGGCTTTCGTGTCGGTCAAGCGGTTATCGGCCTTTTTCCAAGCCTCGGAGCTTCAGCCTGACGCCCGAGAGATCATTCAGAAGCCTGACTTAAACTAGGGGATGAGGTTCTTACCGGGCGACCTTGAAATCCTGTAAAGTACTAAGCTTTATCCGCAGGTTTTAGTCATCAAAGATGCGGATTTCCGCTGGGATTCGAAGGACATAGTGCCCACTCTGGAGAATATCAATCTCACTGTTCGCAAAGGAGAGCTTACAGGTGTTATGGGACGTGTTGGTGCTGGCAAGGTATTTAATCCCCGTCTACTCGTCTCTCTTGACTTATATTCTCTCAGACGAGTCTCCTATCCGCGATAATTGGAGATTTGTCACGAAAAGAAGGGAAACTCACTTTGTTCGGCAGCGTTTCGTATGCACCGCAAAATCCTTGGTGCGTGTTGCTCGTCCCGGTCACCAGCTGCTCGAGCTCACTTTGTCTTCAGGATCATGAGTGCTACCGTCCGCGAGAATATTACCTTCAATCACTTGGTGAGTTTGTGACGTATTTTAAGCTTTCCAACTGTAACGACTTTTGAACAAAGTACGAAGAAACTTTCTATCAAACTGTGCTAGAAGGTTCAATCTTTTTCGCGCAATAATACAATTTAATAACTAATCTGCCACAGCCTGCGCCCTTGGACCTGATATCGCCTTACTTCCGCAAGGTGACCTCACGGAAGTTGGAGAGAAAGGTCGACTTGATTTCTCTACTTCAAAATAAAACTGAACCCGAACCAGGCATACACTTAGTGGGGGCCAAAGGGCTCGCATATCCTTGGCCAGGGTGAGTTAACTCGTTCGATGCGCTCGCTGTCTAAGTTTGTAGGCCGTCTATGCGCGCGCAGACCTTGTCCTTCTTGACGATTGCCTCGCCGCTGTTGACAGTCATGTTGCACGTCACGTGTTTGGTTAGTGGTTTTGCTGTAATGTTTTCAAGCCCAATGCCTGATATCGTTCAATAGACCAGGTCATCGGGCCACAGGACTGCTCGCTAACCAAGCTCGAATTTTGGTCACTAACAGCATCGCATTTGTGAAGCAATTCGACCAAATTGCTTTCATAAGTCGTGGCATCATTCGTGAATGTGGGTCATACCAGACACTAATGGAAAACTCCGATGGCGATCTGAGCAAGCTTGTGTCCGTATTTCATCCTGCTTTGAATCATTCTCGGGCTAACTGCCGCCTTCTTATAGCCGTGGGCATGGCACTTCAAGCTCCAGTTCCGGCACCTCTACTCCCTTTGTCGTCAGGAGCGGTAATGCTACACCAACGGAGGATCTTAGTTTCACTACCGGCGATAAGGGCTCAGAATACGCTGGGACGCTTTCAGAAAAACTCCGCCACCGCACAAGCTACCCAAAGGCCGTTCTTGCCCCTCCGAAGCCTGTGAGAGCTGCGAACTCGGCGGGCCTGAGCCAGGAACACAGAGAACAAGGCCGAGTCAAGCGACGCGTATATGTTCAATATATCGAGGCCGCTTCGAAAATCGGATTCGTCGCATATATGTCAGCGACTATTGCTCAACAGGCGATGACCCTATTTGGAAATTTAGCTCTGCGGAGTTGGGGAGAACATAACCAGGCAACAGGAGACAACTCGGGCATGTTCAAATATCTGCTGATATATGGGCTATTTTCTTGAGCGCCACTCTACTCGGAGGTATCTCCAACGTAATCATGTGGATATTATGCTCTTTGCGAAGCTCAAAACGCTTGCACGACTCGGTTGGTTGCTTCTTCGCCAGTGTAGCATGGATCTGAATGCGTGCTGCAGATGTTGACCTCTCTCATGAACGCGCCACTCGGATATTTCGAGCAAACTCCCACGGGGCGGTACGTTTCCACCACTTTTTTGCGCGATTTATTTTGATCCTTGTGTTTAGCACTCTCAACTTGTTCTCTCGTGACAGTAAGCCAATTATTATTCATGAGAGGCAACCATGTTGACATTTTCTCGAGTTTACGTTGTCGATGCACTTCTTGGTCGCTTTATTCAAAATCTGTTCCGAACCGGGGCGGTCTGTTTTTCGATTATCATTATCATTGGAGGAAGTTTTCCGCTCTTCCTGCTCTCCATTCCTCCGTTGCTTGTTTTCTACCTGCGAGTAATGAAGTAAGCGTGCCACATTTCATGCGCGAGATGGTTATTTACACTATAACAGATACTATCTCGCCACATCTCGAGAGTTAAAACGGCTAGATGCTGTCTCCAAAAGTCCGATCTTTGCATGGTTCTCTGAATCATTGGCCGGTGTCTCGACGTAAGCTTCTCCCTGTCCTCAATCCTACTAACTCACGTTTATGCTCAGGATTCGCTCCTTCAACCAACAGCAATTTTTATCAAAGCAAACGAGCGTCATATTGACAGAAATCAAATATGTTACTTGCCCAGCATCTCTGTCAATCGTTGGCTCGCGGTTAGACTGGAAATTGTCGGGGCAGTGATAATTCTCGTTGTCGCCGTTCTTGCCATGGTTGCTTTTGATCACGACTGGGGTCGACGCAGGCTTAGTCGGTCTGGTGCTGTCATACGCAATGAACGCGACATCCTCCTTGGTACGTCCCAGAGTGGTGGTGCTTTTCGCTTTAATTGACCGCCAATACAATAGAACTGGGTGGTCAGATCTGCTAGTGACGTCGAGCAAAATATTGTCAGCGTTGAGCGCATCCTGCATCAAATTGATTACCTCCGGAAGCCCCCACAGTATATACCCGAAGCAAAGACAAAGGACGACTGGCCGTCTCAGGGCAAAATCGAGTTCAGGTAAGCTGCGCTCTAGGTCGTGTTCGGTCATTAACCTCCCGTCAAGAAATTACTCGACCCGTTTACCGACCAGAGCTTGATCTAGTGTTAAACAACATATCCCTTACCATCGTATGTTGGATGATCTGGCTCAATCGCGTGCCTAATGATATTCTGCGTAGAATCCCAAGGAAAAATTGGGTGTTTGTGGGAGAACCGGGGCGGTACGTACTTGTTTAGCAGGGTTCAGGGCGCCTCTTAAGCATTGAACCAGGGCAAATCCTCCCTTCTTCTCGCGCTGTTCCGGATTATCGAAGGCGTGGAGGGCTCAATCATCATCGATGGTGTGGACATCAAAAATATTGGGCTCCATGATCGTGAGTCTTAGCTTGATGGAGGGAGGCACTATTGAACCCTCTTGTAGTGCGTTCGTCGATATCTATCGTCCCGCAGATGCCGGATTTGTTCGAAGGTGAACACCTTTTATCACGTTCTCCTTGTATCTCGCTCAATAAAGCGTGAAGGGACTCTTCGGGAAAATATCGATCCCATCGGCCAACACGATGACGCAGATATATGGATTGCGCTCGGCCAAGCACATCTGAGAGAGTATGTAGAAAAGTCTTCCCGAGCGCCTAGACGCCCCTGTGCGTGAAGGCGGCCAGTCTCTCTCTTCCGGCCAAAGACAATTACTTTGCTTCGCGCGCGCTCTACTACGAAAGGTCTGCCGCTTCCAACCGATCTCTTCTGTCTTCTCACGTCCCCATTCCAGTCCAAAATTCTCGTGTTGGATGAAGGTACTTTTGTTCCCGCCATGTCCTTAATGGGTGGCTCATTATCTCTCCGCAGCGACTCTGCTGTTGATCTAGATACCGACAAGGCGATCCAGGTGCGTTCGCATCCACTCTTCATATAGAGCCTACTGAGGCAGCTGTCTGCCGTAGGACATCATTCAAGGCCCGGCTTTTGCGGACACCACTATTATCACTATAGCGTTGGTGTCATCCAATTGTTTTTGTAGACATTTCCTGATTGCTCCACAGACACCGACTCAATACGATAATCGGGGGGTCCCGTATCTTAGTAATGGACCAGGTAAGAATACAGCAGCCTCCCTCCCTCGCTTCACTAACAAGAGCACAGGGCAAAGTTGCCGAGTTCGGACAGCCCGCAGAACTTGATCGACAACAAGTCGTCGATCTTCTATTCTCTCGCGACGGAAGCGGGCCTCACTTAGAAGATAGATACATCGGGATGGAACACGAATGGACATGAGGAAGAACGGAAAGGATTTCTTGGTCGTGGATGTTGCATACGAACGACATCATCTGATTTCTTGAAGGGGCGTTTTTGTATAATGATTCATAAACATAGAGAAAGTTCCGCGGGTGCTATTCTTCTGATCCACGTTTTATCAGGCACAGCCATTGCTGAACCACACTTTCAAGATCAAAGCATGATAGCATTTAATTGTCCAAGTGAAGAGAGAAATTATCGACATGACGTGAGTAATAGCGGGAGAAGCAAACACCTCTAAGATTTCGGCGTATGCAACTATTGTAAAGTGGACAAGATTTTATGGGCGAGTCCGGCTCAACTGTGCCGGGCAGTGGGAATCTAGGGAGGTGCGCTATTAAAATGAAGTCATCTCTGAGCGGAATGGCCGGGCCATTGACTGTGGTAGTCGGCCGTCGCTGGAGAAGAATGAGGCAGCGTTGCCCGTATCCCCTGAGGGACCACGACCAGTTGGAGGCAGGCCCTGCGGGAACTGCACAGGTTGCACTGGTAATGTGTATCGTAAGTCAAGGTCCTCCAAGATCGTCTTGAGGTTGCGCATGAACGCCGTGCGACGACCCCATCGGCCACCCCAGTCCTGCCAGTTTGCGCGGTGCTCCATCGCGACGATGAGGTGGATCGCGTTCTGATACTCCATCTTGTCGATGTTGAGCGCGCAGTTGTTCCACTCGCGGTTATTCGCAGCGACGTAAGCGTTCATGCGCACTCGCAGTTCTGCCCCGGTGCGTTAGCACGGTCGCTGTATCAACGAAATCGGAGTTTCCCTCACCTTCGAGGACTTCGAGGGGCGTATCGTAGGATACCATCAAGTTGGTCGTCTCCCACCTACATACAAGCCAAATGAGACTGGTGCAACGAAGAACGAGAAAGACGAACATGGAGTGGCTGCGGCGCAGGTTGTGCACCAGCTTGGAGGACGCCAGCAGGGAATTAGGTGCGATGACCTCTTGCCCGTCGACCCGGCGGAAGGTTGTAGCAAACAGACCGAATTCGCGCACCATCAGGACCTGGTCGTCAATCATGACCAGATCACCGACGTCGAACGTATGAGTGCTGAAGATGAAGATGAGCGAGTTGAACAGCGTCGCCGCCGAGTTTCCAAAGATAAACGAAAAGCCGAGGATAATGGTTGCGAGGGGGACGAGCGATGTCAGAGTGTCGGACTTGTTGAAGATGAGGAGGCAGACGAAGATAATAATGATGAGCGCGACAGCGATGAGGACAGCGTCAAGTTTCGCAACAGCGGAGCCAACGTCCTAGTGGAGGAATGAGAACCCATAGCGGTAAACGGAGTGCCCGCGCACTTTGAGACTAGACGTGAGAGCCTTCCGCTCGCGGTAGATGCGTTGGACGGCCTCTCGCATCTCCTTCTTGGTAATGTCACCGTTTCCATCCTTGTCGAACACAGAGAACGCCTCAGCCTGAGCAATAAGAGTCAGTGCCAGGAAACAGCTGGAAGTAAAAACTTACAGCTTCGGCAGTGGTATGGAAGTACGGGTGAAAGTCTAGACGACACTTTAAGTACTGAAGCAAAAATAAAATAAGAGTGCGTGACGGACCTTCGACAATTAGGTGCGATCGCGGTGGGTATACGTCGCTTAGGGCGCCGAACAACTTGCGCGCAAGCTTACGCGCAGACTCCAAGCCTCCGATCGCGCCTTCCCGGTTGAACCGGGAATTCTTCAGCGCGACCTGGCCAATGGCGCCGCTCACCTGGTCTACGATGATGCTGGCCATAGCCTTGCGCCGTTTTTGCCTTCGCGTCGAGTCCTTCTTTGTCGGCGACCTGCTCGACCCCGCTTCCTTCTCTTTATCTTGCTGTTGGGCGTCGCCACCCCCGTGGCTGTTAAACCGAAGATGCGAAAAGTCAACGGAGCCGGTGGGGGTTTTGCGTCCCGCGCGCTTGGCGTAGGGCGACTTCTTTGGTGCGGGCTGGGCATTGGAGAGGCGATCGAGGGCCTTGAGGCCGAGCCGATTCTCGGCCAAGCGGTCCGCCAGAGCCTTTTGATGGAAGTTAATGGCCACGAATCGCAGGAAGAGCTGTCCCAAGATATCAGAAGGAGTTCCATTAGACACGGCATGAAACACCACCTTCTCGCCGAGTAGAATCATTGCGGCTGAGAATAGCGCCTCGAAAAAAATTCAGTATCTTGAGGACAAACGAAGAGCTGCAGTCCTTTACCTGCATAACGCGATTAACGATGATCCAGTACGAGCCCGGGGGCTTGAGGACGCTGCGGATAACAGAGAGGCTGATCCAGGCCCATGAGATATCCAGGCTAGTTTGAGCCACCCCTTGACGGCGAGGGTGAGCTCGAGTTGAATCTGAACAAATTTAGTATCTATAACTCCGCCACTCTTTGGTCCAAACCCTACCTTGAGTCGCTCGACATGGCCGCCGAAGAGAATCACAATAGCGATAACGAAGCGGGGAATGTTGTCCACGAAGATACTGGTGAGACATGCGGCGGCCCAGACGATGGCGAGCCACAGAGACCTGGAACAAGCAAGTAAGAACCTAGCAAGGCGAGGGAGCTAATTAGGAATACCAGACGTGGACGTGAGGCTGGGCCTTGCTGGATTTGAAGCGCAACTGGAAGACCAGAAACGGGGTTATAAGGATAGCACAGCCAAGAATGCCGAAGATGAGCGTCCTTATGGGCCTTGCAAGCTTCATGAACGCGAGGTACACCGCGCGCCCCCGTTTCGCTCTACTGGGCTCTCTTGCCCGTGAGGTTTCCATATCGTCTTCGTCCCAGTCAAACTCATCGTCAGAGTCGGTCGCGTCGGTCGCAGTCGAGTCCGAGTCTACCTCGGCCGCGTTCTGCACGGGCAACTGCTCAGGGTGCTCTTCGAGCGCCGGCGCAAAATCGCGCTCCTTGACTGGAAGCGCGGCCATGGAAGAAGAAAGGTGTGTGGAGCCATTTGATAATGTATGTACTTGACATGCGCACACTCGGGTAAACTAAAATTCATTATTTTAATCCGCTGCAAGCTCCATCTTGATCTTGGCAATCGCCTGTGCCGGGTTCAGCCCCTTGGGACACGTCCGCGAGCCTGTCCAGCCAAAGTCAGAACAGGAGAGAGACAGAACAAGAGACATACAGTTGAAGATGGTGTGGCATCGGTAAAGACTCATCTCATTCTGCAAAACTTCCTTCCGTTCCGCCGTATGCGTGTCCTGAGTTGCGGCGTTAGAAGGTTAACTGCATTCAAACCCGCCGGAACGCACCCGGGAGTCCGCGATCCACCGGTACGCCTGCATGAGCGTCGCAGGGCCGAGATACTCGTCCTGGTTCCACCAGTAGCTCGGGCAGCTGGTGGAGCAGCACGCGCACAGAATACACTCGTACATGCCGTCTAGCTTCTTGCGGTCTTCGGGGCTCTGCAAGAACTCCTTACCGTCCTCCGGCGGGTTGGGGTTCTGCAGGTACGGTTTGATCGACTTGTATTGTTTGTAGAAGAGCGTGAGGTCGGGGACGAGGTCTTTTACAACATACACTGCCGGCGCATGCGCAATTAAGACATGGTCATGATACTTGCCAGCAAAAGACGTACTGTGCGGGAGAGGGTATATCTTGGTGTCTTTCGGGGTCCTGTCGATGCGGCAGAGACACGCGAGGGTGTTCTGGCCGTCTATGTTCATGGCGCACGAGCCGCAGATGCCCTCCCGGCAGGATCGGCGGAACGTGAGCGTCGGGTCGACCTCATTCTTTATTTTGATGAGGGCGTCGAGAATCTAAAAACACGGAAATATGAGTCGCGAATGGGACGCAGGGAATTGACACAGACCATGGGCCCGGTCTGGTTGAGGTCGATGGTGTAGGACTGCAGGGTGGGTTTCTTTGCGGGTTCATCCGGATTCCAGCGGTATATTTTGAACTCCTTGTTGAGGACGGGTTTCTGAGCGACGGGGGTAGCAAGGGCGCGGGCTGCGGAGGAGGAGAAGGGGCGGGCTGCAGAGGAACAGAGAGGACGCGCGAGGCGGGGAAGGAACGACATGGTCGTCGGGATTCTAGGACAGCGCGCCGGCTGTATTCGGATAACCCCTCGACCAATCACAGTCTCACATTTACCGAACAATCACATGGCTCAGCTCTTGTCTCAATCTATGTTTCAATTGAGACGCTCAAGATTCCAAGAACGTTTTCCCAACGTTACTCTTCAAGAGATACTCATGTGCGCAAGTTCCATTTTCGTAGAATCAAAGAACCAGATGATATTGGAGTACGAGACAGTACTACGACGCGAAGTTAACGTGCTTTTAGTTCGACCCGGAGTTCTTAAGCCCGGCGCCCACGAAGAGCATGAGGGCTGCGAACTCACCCCCGGGAGGACGTGCGCTTGTGCATGTCTGTCGTTTCGGCGGGAAGAAGAAGCCAGTCCTCAGCACAAGTCAAACAAGACAGAAACGTACCAGTGTTCGCCACACCCGAGTCGCCTCATCTGGAAAGAGGTCCGACTCACCGGCTGGTTTCGGCGTTTTTCTCTGCATCGACGACGTTCGTAGCCCAGTGGAAGGGCAGTCGCGTCCCAACGAAGGACAAGTCGCTGCAACGGCCGGCTCACATCCACCCTTCCGCGCGGTCTGTTGCGACATCTGGACGGGAACTGACGACTTGACCTGCTGCTACTAAGCGACGCGGCAACGATGCCCGCGATGAATGCCGACGTGTTGACAGTAAAGCCTTTCACAACGGCGCCACCGCCCTCTCCGCCTGTGGATGCGTCAGAAACGAGGTTGCGACGGAGAAGAACGCAGAACATACCGTTTAACTTTGTGGATTTCTGTTCGCTGATCGGCCTCTTCTGGGTTCCGGTTGTGCGGAAGGGTTCGGGGCTGCGGCTTTGGGTTGTTCGGGGTGGGGTGGGCGACGAGAGGGGTTGGACCCTCTCGCCCAGCGACAAGGGAAAGAAGGAAATTAGCGCGAGGAAGATCCAATGCGATTCACTTGGAGGTGGGATTCATTAAACTGGTCGCCGCTTTAATGTGTTTTCCGCCAACATCACCTCAGGATTCTGTTGAAAAACCAAATAGGTCCAACGCAACGAGTCATATATAAGGTGAACTACCACACTGTGACTGGCTTTCTTTCTGACGGTCATGTTCGAATCGCTGGATGAATATATTGCGTTTCTCAGTTTCTGCCTTTTCTGGTTGCGAGTAGAAGTGAAGCTGCATTGGGCGTGATGGCATAGTCATAGAAGCCCGTATTGCTCCCGACGCTTCGTCTGAACCACAACGCTCTCGACCTGAGGACATAGCAGACTCGCAGACATTCGCCTCTTGCTCTCCTACCCCACCACCACCTCACTCTCTTTTGCACCCACACTCTAATGAATCTTACCATGGCCCCGTATCCACCACTGGCTTCAGCCCGTACTATCCCACCCCCACAGCGTTCCCCACCGAAGCCGTCTACGCAGGTGCCGATGACCGATTATCTCAGCCCTAACCTTCGATTATCCACCATACGCCAGCAGCATCCAACCCCGCCTTGCACCAGTTCATTATCTATATGGTCATTTTGGCAGCTGACTTCCTTCTGTTCTGTGCGTATATCCTCGGTAAATTTTACCTCGGCAAATGGTGCCGTGCGGAGAATGTTGACGAAGACGACGAAGAGGTATACGTCTATTCCTCCTTACGGCTTCACCTCGTCGATAAACAGAAGTCCATCCCCGCACCCAAAGCGTTTTACCCCCCCGACGATCGTTCTCCCCGCGCTCTCCGCAACGTTGAACCGCTCGGATCCTTGCCTGTCGCACCGTCAAATGAGACCAGTCTATGTCAGTCAGCGGATATGCTCTCCAGCCGCAGGAGCTTCTTTGCTTGACATTCCTCTTGGCACCTCGTAACGACTCACCCCACTTCACTCTCTCAACCCGTGCCAACCATCGCCTCTGGTTTCCTTCGTCTCATTACTCCACCTCTCGTCTCCCTTCCGCTCGTTCTGCTTCGCTCGGGGTATCGCCCGGGGCCTGGGGGCGCCGCGGGCTCAGTGGGAGAATCGCAGCCTCTCTTAACATAACCATCTTGTAACGATCGAATCAATATCGGATAGGCGGGGCGGAGCAGGAGCGGCCAGCTGTGTGTATACCCAGAAACCAGAAAAACCAGTCATTACCGTTATTGCCGTTCGCGAGTAGATGTTTGCTGTTTCTTCTTCCGCTTTTCACTGTATGTTTATCATTTTCGAATTGACTGCCTGCTGAAATCGGTAATTGGTGACTGATGTTTTCATTGAACTGTCAGTCTGCCTCATTCTAGCCTGCCGTTGTTCCATGTCCAATCTCATTTCTAACTCACCTCAGACGCGTTTCATAAACCTGATGTTTCTCTGGTGGTACCATTCAATATTTGGGAATCATTCTTTGTGTCTCCGTCCATTGAATACAGTTTAACCGTTTAACCGGCTGCC
The DNA here is from genome assembly GCA_029378375.1 of Mycena olivaceomarginata. NCBI lineage: Eukaryota > Fungi > Basidiomycota > Agaricomycetes > Agaricales > Mycenaceae > Mycena > Mycena olivaceomarginata. The sequence continues at coordinate 46,174 of JARKIC010002267.1, read as the reverse complement.
CTCACCTTCGATCTCGTCGGCGATTGCTCTCCCCATTAAACGACCTAAATTTGTCCCGTCTTTGAGATGCAAGGTGCGGAGTTTGGATAAAAGACTTTCGGTTTGACAAACATAGTTATCACCGCCTTTCGACATTGCCAGTCTAGGGATCTCCAAGGCAGTGCGAGAGAATCGCTCAGAATAAATTCGGACGCCGCGAGACTTGGGACCAGGCGCTGGGGAAGAAAAGCGGCGGTGCGCCTCTTAGCCTGTAGTTTGGTAAGACCCATTCGGTCCTGGCCAGGACAACGTGTCCGCAGAACGGCACAGCTGTCAATGGTAGGTTGCCCAGAATAGTGTCGTTGAATGGGGGAATAGGAGAGATGAGGTCGCGGCAGTAACGGTAAAAAATATAAAATAGGCGGCGAGTGGGCCCGGTCTGGGTGTCCCGGCGTGGGGGCTGAGAGTGACGGATGTTGGCGTTTTCTAACATTGAAGCTGGAGAGCGACGCGCAAGCACGCTTACCCCAGCTTCGGACCGTACTTTGAACGGGGGGTTTCGGTGGATGTGGGGAAAACAGAAAGGCCGGAATATCGGCAAGGAGGGACGGGTTTGAGACCTCGTAAGGATATGTAAGTTCGGTCAGGGTTGCGATTAACGCCAACGCGTCTGGCTGAAGAAAATGCGGCTGGTGAAACCAAAAAAAGACAAACAAAATGTCGGAACAGAGGGTTCGATTGGAAAACCTTCGCGGGAGAACGCGTCGGATAGATATGGATACTTAATAGATGGATACGACGGGCCGGTGGCACCAAGCCTAACCCTTGTTGATCCTGTTGATGCGTTAAAATTGCGATTGACCCTGGTGGAAGAAAATAAAATCTCGCCACGCGGACCGTTGTCCCTAAGCGTCCATACACTGGTTAGAGGTGCGATTGCTGCCGAGGTTTGAGCGTCTTTCCGAAAAAGCCGCTCACCGGTACCGATTCCGGGACTGAATACTGATTGAGTGGGGGTGCGAATATGGCCCAATTAGGCAGCAACCTAAGAAAGTTTTGAGCGCTCGTCCGCCGACGCACGGACAGTCCGCTCACGTTGATTCAGTAGGCATGTGAAGATTATAGTATTGGCGTCTATTCCAGCGGTGTGATCAAACAACAAGCTCGGGCATTCCGGGTAGAATCTTGCAGGAATAATCATGGGGTTGCCAGCGGACTTCAGCAGCCACTATCGTGCCAACTGTTGACGGATAACACGAGGCAATAAATTCGCGCGTTTGAGACGGTCTCCGGTGTTGAGAAAAGCGCGTTAGAAGCGCGTTAAACGCGTCGCGTTGAGTCACGCGATGGATTGGATTGTGTGCAAATACCAACGAGGTTGTGTATCAGGTTTCACCGGCGGGTACCTCTTGTAAGCAAATACATGGTAAAAAGCATGCTAGTCGTTGTGCTTGATAAATTTGCCTACACGATGCCAAAACAAGTGTTCCTCCGGCTCGCCTTCCTTTCCCCAGACCTCACGCTGACTCCACATGTTCATGCTTTGCCCATTGGGGCCTTCGTCCTCCATCGCCGCAACCCACAAATGAGTCGGTCGGTCGAGGCAGCACCCGTCGAAGGCGAGCCGCCACAGAGGCGTCCAAAACCGTTGCCACCACGCGACGTCTGCACGCGGGCTCAAGACGTGCTCGTAAAACAGTAGGCGACCCCCGGGAGCCAGTACTTGCCGTACAAGTTGGGTCAGCGTTTGTTCTGGGTCCGGGATACTGCAGAAGGTCATGACCGACAACATTGTGTCAACTTGCAGCCCTGCGCCGTCCAGTTGTGCCCGGATTACGGTCGGATCCTCTGCGCCACATCCCCGTAAAATAAGCACATCCTCTTCCCGGAACCCTGCCGCTTTTGCACGCGCACGAATCGCGGCATGCATCAACTCGTTTGGTTCCAGCGCGATATACGCCGTCACCACGGTACGATCAAGGTAGTCGATGCTGTGGCCAAGTCCTACAAATGTAACAAGTCAGCTGCGCGTACACAATGGAAAGGAGCGTAGATTTCACCCGCTCCAATATCGAGAACGGCCTGATCGACACGTCAGCGCGTCAGCATCGGTATTGCTCAATGGATAAAGGCAGGCTTACCCCAGTTGCGTGAGAGATGAGGGTGAGCTTCGGGGCGCGCGCGCCTTCGTCTGTGGGCCCCGCAAACGCGCTCCAAACGGCCGCCATGAAGATGCGCGAGACCGATGCCGGACGGAGGACCAAGGATGGTTCGCGGTAGACTGCTTTGAGGGTAGGAAGGGTGGCAGCTCCTATTGCGGCGCGTAGGTCGGATATGAGGCCAAACGCCGCAGAGAGCTTCATTTTCGCGAAGTGGGTCCAGACAGAACGGAGAGTCTGAGTTAAATAGTGGCAAGTGACGCCCACGTTGTGCCGCCACGACGTTTCTAAGAGGAAAGACCTAAGAATCAAAGGCGCGCTGGTTCGTGCATAAGGTTGGCATAAGGACGAAAAATACAGATGGCGATAAGCCTGTCCAAAGCCTGTCAACACGTAGACGCTCAAGATTAGATTCTTGGATCCACATTTGGTCGAGCAAAAAATAATATAATAAGAGGTTATTACTAGTACATGCTTAGAACGGGTCAAATAAAGGCTTGAAGGGGGTGCCTGTTGTACGTGTTTGGCCCTTCGCTCAGTTCTCCGAGGTCGGGATAGAACGGCACCAGCGCGTCAGCAGCGCCTAGGTACAACGCATTATAGACTCTCCAATAAATCTGAACAGAAATAAATGATCAGAACTGAGTCCCAAGGAGATAACAACGGGAAACAGACCTCTCGTACTTTTCGCGCCGGGTGGAACAGCCCTTGAAGCACGTAGCTAAGGAGAATACCAGGCCCGAGCGTCACCCGCATCGCCTCGATGGCGTCCATGACTGCGCCGATGACATGTGGTGACGTCTCGAAGCAATTCGGCCACACCAAGTTCATGAGATGCAGCATCGAGTCCTCGCACCCGAGCCCCGCGACACCGAGTGCCAGATGCTTCACAATCGTGCTCGCTGTCTGCCGATGCACCAAGTCGCGGTCTGTCAGCGCATCCTCAAGCATCGTCACGACCGAGTCGCAGTAGTACGCCGACTGCGGGCCGACGTATTCGAATACAAACGACAGCGCCTTCAGACACCCGGTTCGCACATTCAACTCCGCCGTCCGGTATTCGTTTAGGATTGCGGGAATACACGTGAAGGCTAAAAGGGAAAGGGTTTTCAGCGCTTTGAAGCAAAGGGAAAAGAGAATACACTTACGACCGCAGGTTTCAGCAACAATAGCGATTGCAACGGTGCTGCACACACGGCTCTGTCGTTCTTGCACACGAAGATTCGTCAGGAGGACCGATAGAACGTCCTGAGGACCCAAACTCTTGGCAATATATCCGAAAGAGTTGACGGCTGCTCGGCGAATGCCTTTCTTGTGGGCTTTGAGAAGGTCGAGCAGTTCAAAGCAAATTCGCATCCACTCTCGCGCAGGAACGAACTCTGCGCCACGATCAGCTGAGAAAAGAGTTATCAGCATGCGGAAAAAATGGGCGTCTAAAGGACTCACCAATACGCCCGATCAAGTTAATCGAGGCTTCTTGAACCTTTTCATGTCTGTTACGGAGAATAGGTGTCATGCGAGGCACTGTAGGAGTTCCGTTAGTCCGTTTTTTCAATCCCCGACAGTAAGAAACACTCACGAAGATCTTTCACCGGAGGGTTCATTTGAGTCATACCAACGACATTCGCAATAGCTCCTTCAGCAGCGATGATGCTCCCAAGGGTATCGGGATACTCTTCACCAAGCTGTTCGAAGAGAACGAGGCCAAGCTTGCTGAGAAGCTGGTCTTCGCCACACTGCTTGATAACAATGGCAAGCCTCGTCGTCAGATCGGCGGCTTGCTGACGAACTTTGGCACTCTTGTTGTTGAGCCGCCAAAGGATCGTGGATACTGTGACTTATTCAGTAATGACTCGGTCGCAATAGCTCATCTCCCACCTATTTGTGTGAGATAAGGCTTGACACGGATCCCCAACGCGTTGACAACCGTCCCAAACCCATCCAGCATGACCTGATCCTCCGTCGTCTGCTCCTGGAACGAGTAGATGATACCGTCGACAAGTCGCACTTCGAGTCGCTCGTCAATGTCAGATGCCCCGAGCTTCTCGACGACTTTTGTGATGGTCTCCATCACCATCTTGCGGTAGGGCTCTGCCTCGTCCTTGAGCTCGTTGACCACTCTACCCACAATCTCCGCGACGCCAGCTTTCTCAGCGAGCTCGACGGTAGTTTCGACCACCTGCCGATAATTTCTGCGGTCGAGTGCCATACGACGCACCCAGAACGCCTTGAAGAAGTCGGGCAGAATATCGTGCTTGATGTAGGACGGCGTCACACCCTCCGTCGCCGCGCACTGCTTCACGACCTTGAGCACAATCTTCTTCATCTCCTCGTCAGAGGTCTGGAACTCTCGGATAAGAATGACCGTGACTTCCTTCGTGTAGTACGAGGCGTATTCGGGATCCATGAGGGGGATGATGAACCCGATGGCTTTGAGGAACGCAGCGAGCCCCTTGCCACGGTGGAGACGGATACCCGTCCACAACGGCTTCAGAACATTGTCGAAAGACTCGATTCCGTACGGCGCAGCGGCTTCTGCGAGAGCAGCCAGCCCGAGCGCGGTCATCGTTCGTACTTTCTGCTGCTCATCCGACAAGCCCTTGGCAATACAGTCTACCAGATTGCGGAGATGAGGAAGGACGGCGCATCCCATCATTATTGCAATCTGCTGCACGATACGGATGCCAGTGTGTCTGGCTTGCCACGACTTTTTGGAGCCGCAGACGGCCTTGAGGAAGGGGAGAAGGGATGGGATTCCGAGCGCTGAGGCGACAACTGAGAATGCGCGCGCGGTGGTGTTGCGCACGTACTCATCGGCGTGGTCGATATCCGGTCTCATGGTGGAGATCATGTGTGCGAGGCCGGCGGCTTTTGAGAGATTGGAGATGATCTCTCGGCCCTCGACACGAGCATAGTAGTCCTCGTCGATGAGGAGCGGCTCGATGACGACGAGAATTTTGTGGACGTACGGTCGAACCAGGTCGTCTAGCTTGTAAAGCACACGATCAATGACTTTAACAAGAAGGTGGCGTTCTTGGTCCTCGAGCGTGCGCTCCATGAGAAGAGGCAGGATTTTGTCGAAGAGAGGAGCAGCCCCAAATTCACGAGCCTTGTCGGTAATTTGCCGAAGGGCCGTTTTGCGAACGGGTGGAGTACCGTTCTTGATTTTGAGGAGAAGCCGCATGATTTTGCGTTCCTTCATTTCGTCAACGGATAATTCTGTCTCGTCCTCTTCTTTGAGAATTTTGGCAAAGTACTGAGCATCCTCAGCCTTGAAAAAAGCGAGGTTGCCGACACCCGGGATCTCGGTGGGAAGGTCAGGGGCGAGACCAGCCGCCGCTGCAATGGCAGCCGCATCCGAGCTTTCCTGAATCTGGAAGCCGCCGGAATCACCAATCGGCGTGGCCATCAATCTGCGAGGCGCGACAGATGGAGCGTAGCCTGGAGGCGGAGTTACAATAGCGTAACCGGTGGCGGGGAGGACGGCGTCGAGTTCTTCGTCCGTGAGATATCTGTTGTGCTTGTCCTCCTGCATGACACCGGGTGCGTTCATGATAATGGGTGTCATGGGTATCTCGATCCCACCATTAGCAGCCATTGGCGTCTGGTCCCACCGCGAGCGTTTGGTGGCGGAGGGAGTCTCACCGCCCGCCTCTGCCGGTGTAGCATCCCAACGCGAGCGGCGCTTTTTAGGCGCAGACGCCTCGAGAGCCTCCTTCGACCACTCCCCGGTTGAGCTGGGGTCAGCGTTTTCGTCGGTAGGCTCCGCATCCCATCTTCGCTTGCGTTTCGCGCCGTCTTTGCCGTCTTTAGCTGCCATTGCGAGCTCCTTCGCAGCAGCAAGCTCCCGCGCGACATCATCGAGTTCAGCGGCGGGCGGAGTTTTGTCGAGGTCCATCTTCATCTTTCCCTCTTCCCTCTCCCGCCGCTCTTTCTCTTGAATAGCGCGCTTGACCCTCTGCTCCTCCTGCTCCAACCGCGACAGACGCATGGCATCCTTGTATCCTCCCTCGACCTCTGTACCATCCTGAGCAGACTGAAAAGCGTCTCCACTGTCGACAGCTACTCGGTCAAAGCGACGATTGTGGTAGTCGGACTGGCGCGCTGCGATTTGCCGTTTGGAGGCTGTCTCGGCGAAGGGATCGACATCTTCCTCTTCCGCCATCTCGGCGAATTCTCTGAGGACATCCTTCGGCGCTGTGAAGGAGTCTACGAGTCTCGGGGAGCCTGGAGCCGACATTGTACTCGGTGCGTGAGTTAAAGATAAATGTCTGACTAATCCCTGGGAACTCCACGTCCGGCCATCAAACACGGCTCGGGATCCTATTTAATCTCCGCTAACCGCGTCTTTTTTCTTCAGCCTCTTCTCTTCTCTTCCACCACAACCAACATTGTGAGTCTTGTCTCCTCTTCTCGATGTGATTAATTCTTTGCCGCCCCAGTCGTAGCTTTCATGCGTTGACGAACGGCAGAGCACAAGCCAAACGTTGCACCTCTGATCTTTTCTCTTTTTTTCTCGCTTTTGTCATGAGTGCTTTTTTGCTCATCCGTTTTTCTTTCTAGGTTTCTGTGAGTTGCCTTTCCTTGCACCTAGGATGATGTGAATCTTCACACCAACTCCGAAGCCATTGGCGATGGGGATACACTTGAATAAAAATACTAAGAACAGCCAGCTGATCCTGTTTTCCTCCGTGTCTTTACTTCTTCAGACTTTTGCTGACCGATAGTTGCCAGATCGGATTCGTTGCGTACATGTACTACGTGCGTATTGTATCTACCGTAGTCTGGTCACCAATGAATTCTTGAACAAGCTACTCGTCGTCTGAAACTTTGATCACCACCTTACCCTTCGCATGTTTCGTCATGAGCTTTTCGAACGCATTCTTTACGCCCTCTTCGTCGAACGCGTGCACCGAGTCAACCACGGGCTTCACTGCGCCTACAACCGACAAATCAACACGAGGGCGCCATGAAGCATCGAGCAATACCTCGGGCGATCAGGTCGCGGACATCGTCCAGGTCTTTCTTTTCGAAAGAAACGGAGATTGACCTGGTGGGCCTGAGCTAATTTGTACAAGGGGAATGAATAACGAACCCAAATTTCCGGGGAACACCACCGAGCCATGTAGGGCGGAGAAAACCCTCGAAGATCTGTCTGAACATCTCGCCGAACTCCTTGCGGGAGTGCGGCATCGTTCCCGCTGTCAGATACATCCCCCCAGGAGCTAGGTACGATGCAGAATTCAGGTAAAGCGCGGGATCCGTGAGGCCAGCCGCGTCGAAGAGGGCATGGAATTTCGGTGACGGCGGTTTGGCAAGAAGTTGCTCTACCAATGGTGCTTGGGTATAGTCTATGAACTCGTCCACACCCAAACTGAGAAGCAGGTCCTTGTTTCCGGCGCTCGCGGTCGCAACAACCTTGCAGCCCATAGATTTGGAAATCTGGATGGCGGCCATCCCGACACCGGAGCTTCCGCCGTTGACGAACACTGTCTGGCCAGCCTCTATGCGGTGATATTTAACGAGGGCCTGGTACGCCGTCATGGTCACGATTGCGATGCCGGCAGCCTCAACCGTAGAAACGCTGGAGGGCCGTATTGCTAGGGCCGAGGTTGGCAGAACCGCGTATTGAGCCAGGACCCCCGACTCTCGGCCAGGTGCTGTGCCCAAAGACCTTGTCCCCGGCACTGAATTCTGAGCCATTGGGGTCGACGACTAGCCCCGCGAATTCCATCCCAACGACGTGCGGTCGGCGAGCGATAAAACTGGGAACAGAACGTAGTAATTTATAGTCTCTGTATACAGGTGAGCAGAAGCTGACAGTTTCGCGGATAACCATACACAGGATTAAGAGCAGCTGCTTGAACCTTGACAAGAACATGGTTTTTTCGGCAGTTTGGTGGGAATCGGCAGGTCGGTTCTGAGTTGGAGAGATTGGCCAGGGTGGCCTTTCTTCACTGCGAACCAGGCGCTGTACGTGGCCATGGGAGAAGCTGAACCGCCTGGGAAGCAACGCTAAGGAAATGCATATGGATCCGGCTTTGCCGCCGGGTGACCCGATTCACCTGTCTCAATCTCAGCAGGTCGGCTCGTGCCGCATGCGAGGGCTGCACCATTGGCTGTGGGCCATCCGAAAGAAGAAAGGTCGTCGTGTCGCTTAAGATGGTGGGTTGTCAGTGCGGTTCGCCTCGAACCATGCGTCGAAAGGCACAGAAGGCTTCATATAATACAGTTGCTTTATTTGTATGTCAATGCATATGGGTGTCATCAAAAGAATGCGTCTAAAACGCGACCAAAGAAGGAGCGCGTTGAAACTGCGGCCTCGTCAGGTGTGCTATTTTCCTGCGTGGACACGGAGCCTTCCTCCTCTTCTCCCTCGCGCGTACTGGTAGTCCCGATGACGCGACCTCGCCCGTCGGTCGTAAATCCGCCGTGTCCGGCCGCCTGTCGAGACGTATCACTCGTGCTCTGTCGAGGCGAAGGCGTCATATCTGCGGTTCCGTTGGACGGAAATGCCCCCGGGAAGTTCACAGAGGCGCGGCGGGGGGCCGACGAGCTGGCTTGCTGCGAGTACCCACTGCCGGAGTCGGAGGAAGAGCTCCAAACCACCCGTCCCCGGCCGTCCGTAACAAAGGGCGGCTCACGTTCCAGCGGAAGCATGTCAGACTCGTCGTCCGCGTCCTCCCCATCTGGGGCGTCAACAGAGACGGGCGGCTCAGTCGCCGTAGAATCCAGGGCGACTGAGCCAGGATCCGGGGCGCGCGCAGACGACTCAGCCGCCGATAGCTCTGCGTCTGCCCGAGAAATATCGTCCAAAAAGTTCCGGAGCCGCATGAACATGCCCTGGTTGGTCGTATCGTCTCGTGCATCCATGCCGGGGTCAAACCCCAGGTCAAAGGGTCGGATGTTGGGCATCCGATCGTACGGAGCATCACCGGGTTCCAGGGTGCTGGAGAAGTTGTCCTCATCATCGTCCTCATCGTCATCCTGATCCTCAGACGCGGCGTCGCTGTCGCTGCTATTGGACACGGAAGCCAGGCCCGGCATCTCGCCGTCCGTGTCGCTGTTGAACATCATAGGAAGGGGCCAGTTCTCTGCGTGAGGGCCGCCAACACGCTCCAGCGGGGGCATCCTCTCGTCCTCGTCCTCGTCGCTCGGGCCTTCTGAGTCGTAATCGGGGTCCTGTCCCGCCAAAGAAGCAAGCATCTGGTCGGCCTGCGGAATGTATTAGGGAGAATGAAGGCAGAAGGAGAGAGCGCACCAAAATCTCGAGGCGCTGCCGGATGAGCGCAGTGTCGTCCGGACCATCACCGGGCACCCGGGGAGCCAATCCAACAGCTAATACACTCTCCAGCTGGCGAATGAGACCGGAGCGATGAAAATCTGGTAAGCCGAACTGTTCGACCTCTCGCTGCGATGAGTATTGCTTGAAAGAAGTTTAATGCAAGGATTAAGCCAGAAATTGAGAACGCACACGCATGCAAGCGTCGATACCCTGGGTTGTAATGTAGTCCGAGCCGTCCGGGTTGCGGTGCTGATAAAAACAATCCTTGCCGAAAGGACAGAAAGGAACGGCGCGCGCGGAGGAGAGAGATTTCTGAAAGTGCCTGAGAGGTGTTTAGATTAAAGAGGCGACAAAGAAGGAGAGCCGGAGACGAACTTGCAGGGAACGCGCTTCATGCTGTCCATATAGCGGGCCATGGCGGCGTCCTTCGCCTCCCCTTGGGCATAAAATTTGGACGAGGGGATAATAAACCTATAGTGGTGGTTAGTAAATGTATGTACGCGGCCGTGACGGTAGATTCACTTGGCTGGTTGGCGGCACATAGGACAGCGTTTGATGTTGCCAGAATCGACCACGTCTACGGATTTATTGACTGGATCTCGCCACTGCTTTATGCACTGCGAAGCGGAGATCAATGGCGAGTGGTGAGAGTCAATATTGTAGCGCGTACAGTAATGCAAAATATATGGCTGCAGCCAGCTGGAAGGAGCGTTAAGGAACGTATTGCAATGAACGAAATGAAAGACGGACTGAGGAGACCATATGTGTCGGGTTTATCAAAGCAAATAGAGCAGAGGTCGTCCTCATCGTCGATGACCTCCTTCTCCTTTCCTTTGACATGGGAGAACCAACATTGAGCCCCGCGCTTACAAAAGCCTGGATCCAGGGATGAGACGAATACATAATGACAATGTGCACTGACCGGCGGCGTAGAAGCGACAGGTCTTTGCCCGGTCGTAAGGAGTGTGGGTGGCGGCTGGTCCGTGAAGGAACTTGCACTTGTTGCCGTTGAAGCAGCCTCTTTCCGTCGTATAATACTTGCAGAGACCGCGGGGCTTTGATGTGGAGGGCCGCGAGGACGAGTCGGCGGCGGATGCAGAGGCCATGACAGTAATTAGGATCCGCGGCGCACAGACGCCCGGAACAGTTAAGATAGCTTATTGGCAGCGAAAATACAGTGGCTTGCTGCAGCCCTGGGTGAGTGAGAATTGTTCAAGTGTCTTTCAGAGTGATCGCTCTGGGAGAGTGGCGTGACGTTTAGTTACCGGGTCACGATCAGCCTCGGGAGCTGTTGGAGTCGGCAGTCGGGACGACTTGCGGGTTATTGCGGGGTGGATTTTATTTCTTCATCGCGCTCAGCATCTTCCGTTGCCATTGGTTTCAAAATCGACTGGGGCAAGAGCTGGCCAGGATCGAATTCTTCGCAAGAGATTACTTGGGCTGTCTTGTTTTAGACTCTTAACAAGTTCTTGTCTGCTTTTATACGCGTAAACTCTATATATCAGCTTGTATATGTATTCTATTTCTTCAGTTTATAATATAAAGCATAATCAGAAAACTCTGCAGGGCACCCACATTAGGAAACGAGATTTCCTTATTGATTCATGATCATCCATGACGCAGTGAGCCTCAAGCGATCACGCGCCGTCATTTAAAGTTCTCGCTGGCCAGACTCTCCTTCTCTTCTACCACCATGCCTAAAGGTCGCAAAGCCCATGGCACCAAGCCCTCCGTTGCCATCCCCAAGCGTAGCGGCTCAAAGTCCAGCTCGTCCCAGTCCAGCCCAGTCACCCCAAAGACCCCCAAGACCCCCGCCGACGAGGGAATCGAGTTCTTCGAATCCTACCGCGGCGAGACCCCCATTCAAGTCTACGAGCTCCGCCTCGAATCGGACGGAGCACCCCACAAAGATCGCTCGGTTAGTACATGCAGTCTACGCGTCTCGCCCAGTCTCAAACCGTCTCGCCAGTATATTCGTCTCCCGCCCGCATGCGTTCCATACATTCTGCGTGTCTCCATAGACGCCGGCACTCCTGCCGCTAAGAACGGCGTGTTCAAGACCAACTTCCCGCTTGACGGAGGCAAGTTTGGTCGCGACAAGTTCACGAAACGAGAGTAGGTTTTCGCGTTCAAGTACGCGCATATATCCTCATATTCTCGCGTTTCAGCCTCCCCACGGACTTTGCAAAGCCAATTCAAGTAGATCTCCCCATATCCCACGCCGGCGCTTTCGTTTTCTGGGTCGAATATGACGGCGATACTCCTGGCGAGCGCGTCAAAGGCCGCGAAGGGTACTTTAATATAGACCCCATTCTCCGTTCAAAATCGCGCAGTCCTGTTCTCATCCAAAACAAGCCCGCCGACACCACCATCGGCTCAGAATCGATAAATCTCCCCATGGACGCCCTATCCATTCTCACCGTTGTCTCCAAGTGGATGGGCCCGATGTCAGAGTGGCCAAAGTTCTTTGCCGAGGCAAAGGATAGAGGATACACAATGTTGCATTACACGCCCCTGCAGGAAAGAGGACACAGCGACAGCCCGTACTCGATCAGAGACCAGCTCAAGTACGACAAGGCGATGTTCCAGAATGACGGGCGTAAACCGGATGGCGGCAAGGAACAGGTTGAAGAAATTCTCAAGGTAGCGAGAGAAGAATATGGCTTGTTGAGCTTGACGGACGTCGTTCTTAATCATACCGCGGACGACAGTCCTTGGTTGGTCGAGCACCCCGAAGCAGGTTTGTGTGTTTCTATTAGGGGGTTCTTTTTCTTTTTCTGTTCTCACAATTTCCTTCCAATTCAGGTTTCAGCCCCGCCAATTCTCCTCATCTTACCCCGGCATTAGAACTCGATTCTGCTATTATACAATTATCCAGCAAACTGGCAGCAAAAGGCCTCCCCACCTCTGTCGCCAATCAACAGGACCTAGACACGCTCGTTTCCGCGTTCCAGGGCGTCCTCAAAGATCTAAACCTTTGGCAATACTATGTCCTCGACGTTACCCGCGAAAAGGACTCTGTCAAGGCCGCGTTGACCTCGAACAAGGTTGTTGCATGGGATGGTTCCCCCGTTGCGCACAAAACTGTTGTCGAGATCGCCGAGATTGTGCGGGCGTCGGGCAAGATCCATGGTCTTGGTAAATTCGCTTCCCGCTTCGGCGTGAGCGTCGACCCCGGTGTCGCTGCTGGACTGGTCAAAGCTGCATTCGTAGACGTGTCGGACATCGATTCCCTCGCTGACGCGTGGGTAAGGGTAATCGACGTCATCAACGTTCCGCTTTACCAGGAGTGGGAGGAGGACACCAAGACGGCTGTCGACAATGTCAAGAACCGCCTCAGCTACACGCGCCTGGACGAACATGGCCCAAGGCTCGGGGAAATATCCAAGTCGTATGTCGTTTAGTTTGTTACTTTCCAGCAGCTGACGGTTCACTTCAGGTCTCCTCTTGTCGAACCTTATTTCACGCGACTTGCTCCGACCACCGATGCCGATCCTCTGGTGTACTCCCTTGCGAACAACGGATGGATTTGGGCCGCCGATCCGCTCAAGAACTTTGCAGAGCTTCCATCCAAATGCTACCTCCGGCGCGAAGTCATCGTCTGGGGCGACTGCGTCAAGTTGCGGTATGGATCGGGACCTAGCGACAACCCGTGGCTCTGGTCGCACATGACATCTTATGTAGAGTCGCTCGCCGCGACTTTTGACGGGTTCCGAATCGACAACTGCCACTCGACACCGTTGCACGTTGGCGTTGCGCTGCTCGATGCGGCGCGCGTGGTGAACCCCGACTTGTACGTTTGCGCGGAGCTCTTCACTGGCAACGAGGAGATGGACGTCGTATTTGTGAAGCGCCTCGGTATTAACAGCTTGATTCGGGAAAGCGGGAATGGCTGGGATCCCAAGGAGCTATCCCGTTTGATCTACCGCCACGGCGTTGGCAAGCCCATTGGTGCGTTAATTATTTTCTATAATAAAAGTTTACGAGCTCATGTGAGGGACGTATAGGGTCCATGGATGCGGCGTCCTTGACGAGCATGGAGGAGCTTGCGCCACCGACGGGCAAAGGCCCCGTCCGTCCGTGTGTCGTCACCCTTCTCAACGGTTCTACTCCCCACGCACTTTTATACGACTTGACCCACGACAATGAGACGTTCCTGGACAAACGCTCTGCGGAAGACGCCCTGTCAACAGGTGCGCTGGTGACGTTCAGCTATTCGGCTATTGGTTCCGTCAAGGGCTTCGACGATTTGTACCCAAAGTTGCTGAATTTGGTTGGGGAGAAGAGGAAGTACGAGCTAACGGGACTCGGCGAGGGGAGCGGTATCGCGCGAATCAAGCACGTCCTCAACGGCTTGCATTTAGAGATGGTGCTTGGCGGATATCAAGAGGGGCATGTGCACCAGGAAAACGACGTACGTCTTTTCTAGCTCTGACAATTCTCGTGGGCTCATTCCGCACCCAGTACATTGTTCTACACCGTGTGCAGCCAGGGACGCAAAAGGGCTATTTACTGGTCGCGCACACCGCGTTTTCCAAGGGCTCGAAGGACCGCGGATTCAGTACGCTTTCCGTTGTTTCATCCTTCCAGGCAACTTATTGTGATATTTCTAGTCGACCCGATCAAACTTCGTCGTACCCGCGTCAAGTTTATACTCGGCGCTAGCCTCGACATTGCCTCGTACGACGTACCCAAAGACGCCAACACCCTCCAAGGAATGTCGGCCAAGCTCGTCGAGATGGAACCGCTAGTAGTCCCGCAAGGACTCGATGGCGAAGGTCCTTATTCGGAGATCCTTGTGCCAGAGTACTTCCCGCCGGGGAGCATCATGCTTTTCGAGACCCATCTCCACGAATACGACGCGACCCTGGACGCCTTCTGCACATCGGGCGCGAAGGAGGCGTTTGCGGATCTGGACCTCGTTGACCTCAATGTTCTCCTCCACCGCGCCGACGGCGAAGAGCGCGACGCGAGCAACGGGGAGTTTGGAGTGTACGAAGTTCCCGGTCTGGGCAAGATGGTGTACTGCGGGTTGGAAGGGTGGATGCATCCGCTCCGGCATATCATGCGCTATAATGATTTGGGGCACCCGCTTTGCGGACACTTGCGTGAAGGGAGCTGGGCATTGGACTACGTGCATCAACGCTTGATCAAGTAGGTTTTTTTTCGCAGCGAGGGACTGTTTACTGACGACGGTTCCTTCAGGCAATCGGAGGTGCTCCCTCGATTAGTGAAACCAGCGCAGTGGTTTAAGGAGCGCTTCGAGCGCGTCAAGGCCGGCGTTCCGCCCCACTTGCGGCCCAAGTTTTTCGCGCTGGTGATCTCGGAGGCGTACAAGGCGGCCCGCAGCGCGGTTGTTGAGCAGTGTTCCGAATTCGTCTCGTCGGGCCATTCGTTCACGCAGGACCTTGCTCTGTGTTCTGTCCAGATGCACGGCTTGGTCAAATCGGCATCGCTTGATCCTGGCGTCGCGACACCGTCTCTGGCCGCGGGACTGCCACACTTTGCTGCTGGGTGGGCGCGTTGCTGGGGGCGCGATGTTTTTATCTCGCTTCGTGGCCTGTTCTTGACTACGGGCAACTTCGATGGTGCCAAGAAGCATATTTTGGCGTTTGCGTCGACTTTGAAGCATGGCTTGATCCCCAATCTGTTGGATTCTGTTCGCAATCCGAGGTTCGATCTTTTTTTCATTGGAAGAATGCCTTAGTTAATTGCACCGCAGATACAATTCGCGCGACTCGCCGTGGTGGATGCTGCAAAATATCCAGGATTACGTTTCGATGGCGCCCGACGGTTTGGCTATTCTCTCGGAACCTGTGAAGCGTCGCTTCCCGGCAGACGACACCTGGGTCCCTTGGGACGATCCGCGCGCCTACGCATATTCGACGTCTGTGGCTGAGATCATCCAGGAGGTCCTCCAGCGTCACGCCGATGGTATTCGTTTCCGTGAGTACAATGCTGGAGCGAACCTCGACATGCAGATGAAGGACAATGGATTCAATATCGATATCCACGTCGACTGGAAGACGGGCATTATTTTCGGCGGCAATCAAGACAACTGCGGGACGTGGATGGACAAGATGGGCGAGTCGCAGAGGGCGGGAACGAAGGGTGTTCCTGGGACGCCGCGAGACGGTGCCCCCGTCGAGATTACTGGGCTGTTGAAGAGCACACTGAGGTGGCTGGATCAGCTATCCAGCGCTGGCAAGTTCCCCTTCAAAGGCGTCAAAGCAACCAGTATGTTTATTTCTCTTTCTCGCTCGACGACGAAGATCTAACGTGCTTCAGTCGATGGCAAAGAGCGGCTGGTCACATATAAAGAGTGGTCTGGGCTGATTCAAGCGTCGTTCGAGAAATGCTACTATCTGCCGTTGGGTAAGCCATTGAATCTTTCTGGCAGACTGGAACTAAACTCTGCGTAGATCCCTCCGAAGACGTCAAATACAATCTTGACTCGAAGCTTGTGAACAGGAGGGGCATTTACAAGGACGTCTACGGGTCCGGCGCCGGACGGGAGTGGTCCGACTACCAGCTACGCTGCAACTTCCCGATCGCGATGACGGTTGCCCCCGAGCTGTTCGACGTGCAACACGGGATCGGGGCTCTGAAGTTGGCTGACAAGATCCTTCGTGCTCCACTTGGGATGAAGACGTTGGATCCTTCCGATCTCCAATACCGTCCTGTTTATGACAACTCGAACGACTCGACCGACGCTGCTATTGCCAAGGGCCTGAATTACCACAATGTGTGTTTGTCTGTCTTGGATGTGGACCGTTAACTGAATCGTGAACAGGGTCCGGAGTGGGGTTGGCCACTGGGATACTTTTTGCGCGCGTATCTCGATTTCGATACTCGGGCAGGCGGGGTGAGTTGCGATAATTCGTTTGCGTGCAGGGCTGACCTCGTGACACTCAGGACGTACAGAATACCCTGCACCATCTGCATCAGATTCTCCTCCCTGCTCGCGCACATATCCAGAACGACCCTTGGGCTGGCATCCCGGAGCTGACGAACGAAAACGGGGTGTACTGCGGCGACTCGTGCACGACGCAAGCATGGAGTTCGAGTACGCTGCTGGACTTTTTGCAGGAGGTGCACACGCTGGCGAAGTAGACTGGATAGAATAATAGAATAGACTGTAAAATTAGCAAGAGAAGCTGGAATCATTTGTTGCATCTGTTTGGTTGGTGATCGCGGCGCACAACTCACTCTCGACTC
Source organism: Mycena olivaceomarginata (assembly GCA_029378375.1). Lineage (NCBI taxonomy): Eukaryota > Fungi > Basidiomycota > Agaricomycetes > Agaricales > Mycenaceae > Mycena > Mycena olivaceomarginata. The sequence goes on along the minus strand of JARKIC010002267.1, from coordinate 29,533 downwards.
TAATGCGCTAAATGGCTTTCTTTGGATTCCAAGAAAATAACTTGGAAGAGGAGCGACAGAGAATCCGCAATGGTGGTTCGAGGGAAAATGAAGATGTAGCCGTTTACACGTGGGGCGAGGAAAGCTACGACGGTCTCGGAGACGCTTTGCAAGAAGGCGGCGACGATTTCAACGACGAGACCTTCGGCAGCTCTGGAGCCGTCGGTGAGCATCCCAGAACCCGTCGCAGCCCTCTCTGCAACTTTTACCAGGCAAAGACTTTGATTTTGCCGGTCAAACGAGTCTGCTGGAACCAGAACTTGCTCAGCAGAAAAATGTCTCTGCGTCATCTCCAGCGCAGCCCCGGGTCGACGCTGCCTCCGTACGTTCCGTCGAACAGCGTGCGTAACATGAATCCCGTTCGCGCTGAGATTCTGAAGGACAAGATGCTGCAGGTCCTCCAGGCGGTCGCGCTCCTGGCTCATTAGAATCTATCTGGGATGACAGGTCCCCGTTCTCTGTTCTCCCTCGGGAAAATGGCGCCAATCGCTTCGCTGAGCGACCTCCACAGTTTTTCTCCTTTCCCCGAGTCCCCCGTGCTTCACCAACCGAATGCCTCGCAGGGCGGAGCACGGACGCTGCAGGAAATCGAGGCTGAAATGCGCGCCGCGGCTCTCCAATCGCGAGGTGTATCTCAGCGTCAACAAAATGCCATTCGCGTTCAGCAAGAAGAGGAACAATTTCTTCAGGATCAGGCATATCAGCGTCGCTTGGCATATCAACGGGAACGCGAGGCAGAACGCGAACTGCAGATTCAAGCCCTTCAACGGCTTCAGCAGCAGCAGGTCATGCAGCTCAGAGAACAGCAGCAGCATCAGCGCACTCCTCCTCCCCGCATGCTCCCCGTTTCCCAATCGCCGCGATTCCTCGATCAGCGACAAATTTTGCTTTTGCAGCAGCAAGAAGAGCAGCAGCGACTTCAACAAGAGCTGCAGGAACAACTGCGCATGGAGGAGCTCGAGAGACAATTGCGGGCGCAACAGATCTCTCAATTAAACCAGGGCCCAATCCATTTCAACCACCGGCGGGTGCCGTCTGGTCCCACCCTTGCTGAATTACAGGCTATGCAGCAGCAGCAGTTGCACCGCCGGCAGCGCTCTCAGTCCCCCGCATACCAGGACTTCAACATCAATCCGCAAAATATACAGTTACAGCAGCGGCTGCTGGCGGAGCTCGCTCAGGTCGAGTACTTGCGAGATTTCCAAGGCGCCACTCAGGCTGAACAAGAGGCCTTGAGAGCAGAAGCCATGCGTAAGATTGTGGAGACGGAGAAGATGGAGGACAGACGCCGGAAAAAGGCAGCCAAGATCGCTCATATGGTAAGTTGCACAGACAATCGTTTTGGTGTGACGCTCAACACGTTCGAAAGTCTCGGTACAACGACCTTATGACGCAGTCCGACAAGGATTTTATCACTCGAATCCAGGTTTCCCAGCTCGTCACCCCCGACCCATACGCGGACGACTTTTACGCGCAGGTATATGGTGCGATTTTGCGCTCTCGCATGGGGCTGCAGTCGCAGGACGAACGCGTTCTCAAGTTCGGCACTGGGGGCGGTATCAGCCTTGGGAATGCCCAGAAGGCACCGACGCGGAGACCGAACGCCATGCAGAGAATGGAGCAGCAGGTGGAGAGGATCGTCAGCAATGCGCGCAGGAGAGAGGAGGAGAAGGGTTTGCACTGTGAGTTTCCAGCCACATTCTGAGAGAATCGCGCTTAGACGGCTGGAACAGCGCTCCATAGTCTTCAAGGCGCTCTTGGGAAGACGTCTGGGCGAAGCTACAAAGCGGCTCCTCGACAACTTCTCCAAGTCGACGACGCATCGACTTCGCCAACGCTTGCACACGCTCATGCTCACATCTCCAAGGAAGATGCGAAGGACAAGCCCAGCGAGGGTGCGGCCAAGGAGGCAGCGAAACTCAGTCGGGAGACCTTGGGCGGCGTACGTTCCTTCAAGTTATATCATTTAGACACTCATTCACATGTCTTGCAGACCGGAAATGTCGTCAGAAAAGATCCCCTCACCCGTCGCCAGGTGTTGACGGCTCTTGAAGCTATGTATGATCTCGTTCTCAAGGTCGAGCATCTGCGACGGGAGCAGCCTTCGCAGGAAGAGGAGGAAGCGGCTCAACATTGGTATGTCTGACCCGACAAATCTTGGTATCTATCCTCAATCTCGACAGGCAAAAGGAGTACGACGACCTCGTCGAGCAGCTCTGGGAAGGTCTTAAAGTCATGGTGCCTTTAGAGACCAGGTACGAGTATTATTCTCATGACCTGGGCGCTGAAACTCATGAAGCATATAGCAATCCTCATCCCTTCGTTTCTTTGCTATCTCCGAGCAAGGGCAAAAAACTTCTGCCGCGCCTCACCCGCCATATTGGTTCCTCGCGCATGCTCACGCTCATGACCCTCCTCGTTGCGTGCTTCACGCAATTAGACGTTGTGAAGGAGGCGCCGCTGCTGGACGCACTCGAGGACTCCCCGGAGCGCGCTGAAACAGAGCGCCAGACCCAGGCTTTCCTTGGCAGTGTTTTGCAAAGCATCCTCCCGATTGTTGCCAACCTTGAGCTGCATGTCGTGACCGCACTCTTGGGGCTTTTGATCGACCGCAGCCATGACATCGCCGCCGTCGCGAAGACCAAGGTGAACTACATCTAGTTGCTGATTCATTCGGGCTGAACCGCGTAATTGTAGCCCGGATTGGCGCTCCTCACATTGTTCCTCAGCCGGGTGGAGGTTATCAAGCAGGCATGGTCGACAGGCGCCGAACCGGTAGACGTTATGAGCGCCCAAGCTTCTCTTGAGCAATGGTGAGCGACCCAACGACGCTGGTTGTTTTCATCGATGCTGACTCGCATGCAGGCAAGCTGTATTCGACCAATTCTTTGTCCTCCTCACTCCTCACTTCCTCGCCCTATTCCCGTCGAGTCGCATCACGCTGTCGGCGCACCATCCCACCAGTGCCGCCCTGGCTATCGACATCATCGACCAGCCGGTGTGGCAGTTCCTGGCTGCGCTGGCGTTGCAGGCGGCCCCGGAACAACATCAGGTGCTGGTGACCTCCCTGCGCGACAAGGTGCTCGAGAACGTGTTGAGCGCCAACAAGGGTTGGGTGGCGGACGAGGATGAGAGGCGAACAAAGCTAGCAAATGTAAATCTATTCCTGCACGCGCTTGGTCTCGATAGTTCGCAGATCGCGCTGTAGTGGGATGAATATATATATTTCTTTACGATTACCTTCAAGTTTGATATGGTATGAGGTAATTTCCCAATACGGCAATCACAGTTGGGGGAGATGGCAAACACACGTCGTCGGTCTACGTGGAACTAGTTTTGTACGGAAATCCCAACCTTCATTTATTCGCCAGCGACTCCCGGTCTGTCGTGCTGGCTGCAACCCTGGACCCATGCTTTCCTTCTACTCCCTCCCCCTATTTTTCCTGAGCCTCGCGGGCCTTCTCCACGCCAAATCCAGCGATGGAGACTCTGTTCTCGTGCTGGTCGAGGACGCCCACAAGAAGGACTTCAGTCTCTTCTTCGACGACTTGAAAGGTGTGCTGCGCGCGTATTCCAATGCAATTTCCTTAATTCCCGGTTAGAGCAGGGATACAGTCTTACATTCCGTGCACCCAAGGACGAGAAACCAGCTATAGTCGAGTATGATGTCCCAGCATTCTCTCACATTATTATTCTGGCCTCGGAATCCAAAAGTGCGTGCATTCAGCCCAACTTAACACGAGTCCTCACGGTTGCCCAGATTTCGCCAAGGATATCACACCTCAGTCTCTCGTCGAAATCGTGTCCGGCGGCACAAACCTCCTCATTGGTCTCTCTCCCAAGCAAACACCGCTTTCTTCCCTGGCTGCCGAATTCTCTCTTATCCTCCCTCCCCCCGGCACGCCTTTGATCTCGTTCTTCCCCGAACGCAAGGACCCCGTCTCGGTGATCCCGATTGACGCGTCCTTGCCGTCCACAATCTTGCCCGCAATGTCGCCCGTGTGGTTCTCCGGCGTCCCCTTTGCCCACGGAAACAACCCGCGGCTCGTGCCCATTCTGCACGCGCCCGCAGAGAGCTTCGCCGCGGACTCGCAGGGCGGCGCCGACGTCCTGGTCGATGCAACCGAGAAAGGCGGCGAAGGTCTGTGGGCCGGCAGCCAGCTCAGCGTCGCGAGCGGCTTCCAGGCTGCTGGCGGCGCTCGGGTTACCTGGCTCGGCGGAGTCGATATGCTCAGCGACAAGTTCTTCAAGAAGGAGGTGTCCAAGTATGTTTCTCTTGTTTCACCTACTACTACCTCAACTCAATATTTCCGTAGAGCCAAGTCCGGTAACGCCAGGTTCGCGCGTGAGGTGTCCGCGTGGACGTTCCAGGAGTCGCTCGTGTTGCGCATCGACAGCACGACGCACCACCTCGTCAACTCCACGACGCCGGAAGAGCACTACACCACCAACGACAACATCGTGTTCACCGCGCACATTTCGCGCTTCCACCCCAAGACCGCGACGTGGGAGCCGTATTCCGGCGTCAAGGACCTGCAGCTCGAGTTTACGATGCTGGACCCGCACATCCGGACTGCCCTGCCGGCGGTCGCGGGATCGCCCGGGACGTACTCTGTGACCTTCCGCGCCCCGGACCGCCACGGTGTGTTTAAATTTGTGGTCGACTATAAACGAAAAGGGTACGGACGATGCCGCGCTTTGGGGGATACGGTCTGCTAACGAACGGGCCGCACACAGATGGACGCACCTCCACAGCTCGACCACGGTCGCGCTTGTCCCTCCGCGCCACGACGGATACCCGAGATTCCTCAGTGCTGCCTGGCCCTATTATGCAGGCGCCATCAGCACCAGCGTGGCGTTCTTTGTCTTCTCCGCTGCCTGGTTGGCGGGCGAGTCGCGCGAGGGTAAAAAGGCCAAAGGGGGCAAGGCCCAGTAGGGATGTCGTATAGACTTGTAACATTGCTCTCAAATGCTTTGCCGCTATCGCTGGACACATATAAGAGGGGGAGCGGAAGGTATTATTCCAGTCTAGTGTCATTCTAATATGTACGAAGGAGGGACAAGGTCGAATAAGTAAACTAGGATGCATGCTGGCCCGGCGTGACAGTCTATGACAGGATCCGTCAACCGCACGTTTGTCGCAAAAAAGAAAAGACGAACGTTGATTACTTGCCACCGGTAGTCCCCATACCCATCGCGGCCTTGAACGAATCGTAGATCCACCATTGGAAGCCAGTGAGGGTACCTAAAGCGGAAAATAAACATCGGGATGTGGACAAGTAGCGGATTGAACGCACCAATCATGAGAACACGGGTGCCCAGTCCCTTTGTCGCGAGTGTGCCAAAGCCGACCTCGGAGGTGATCTGTCCGACGGATTTGCCCTTGTTTTCTGCCTTGCCGAGGAGAGAGACGAGAGAATCGGCCGGGTGGGAGACGATGGCGCAGACGACACCGGCGAGGTAACCGGAGGCAAAGGTGACGCCGAGCTGGGTGGGTTTGCTGTAGGTGTCCTTGGGCTCGGTGAAGACGTGGGTGTAGAACAGTTGGACGATCTTCTCGAAGAAGAAGAACTTGGCCATGGTGTAGGGGATCTGCGAGCAGCATGTAAATACACGCCAAAATCGCGAAAAAAATCCAAAGACGAACCTGACGCGACCATAGAGGACCGAGGGAGCCGAAGGGGAAGCGGGGTCTCGACTTTTGTCGCGTTCATCTTTGCGATGGCGGCGCCAAAGCCGGTGGGGAAGGTTCCGGTCGCGCTGGTCTGGATTTTGACCTTTGTCATCTCCAGCGGGCAGAGGGCGATGTCGGCAAAGACTTCGGCAGAGGCGGACCCAGCAAGCCAGATGGCGGGCTTGTACTTGTTGGACAGGTCCTCGCCAGCAAGGTTCATGTAGGTGTCCTTGAATATTTCGTAGAGACCGTACTTGAACATGCCCTGGAGGGAGTAGCCGACGAGGGTGGGCCCGAAGCCTTTCCAGATACCGGTCTGCCCCTCCTCTTTCATGAGGAGGCTCAGGGAGGGGAAAAGGCCCTTGTATTTGACGGGGTTGACCTTTTGGAAAAAAAAAAGTGAGTGAGCCGATGCAGACGCAAACGCGTGGATTCATGGACGGACCTGCATGTTACATTTTGCGACATCGAGGGGGGTGATACCGGCGTGGGTGAAGCCACATGCAACGGCGCCGCCGAGCATGCACTTGGAGTAGTAGCTGGCATCGTGAGGTACGGGTCCGAGGGACCTAGAAAAGGATGAGTGAGCTATGAGAGGGCCTAGAAGAGAGGCACAGACCGGGCGTCCCATTTTACGAGGGAGGGGGCGGACATGGGTGGTCGTCTAGATGAAGTCTAGGGTGAAGAGGTTTCTTGATGTGAGCTGGCCCACTGCCGACCGATTCCTTCCGCTTTGGCTTTGTTGATCAGTCCGCGATCGGCGCCCGTGTGCAATCTTTTATGACATGTACCACTTGTATTTTCACGAGTTTCGTCTTTTACCAGAGGACGCATACTGTATTCTTGTCTATTTATTCTTGTGCAGACCAAGTATCGCCATTCGAGAGCTTGTTTAAACGCTGTCTGGATGCGATGTAGTGACGCAGGCCAGCGGAACCACGGTCTCACGCGTGGAAGAAGCAAAAAAGGAAAACCGCCGATGGGGCTCGAACCCACAACCTTTGCCTGACCTGACCTGCTTAATAGGAAGGCAACGCACTACCTTTGTGCTACGGCGGCTTTTTGTTTCCCCAACAACATCGGTGAGATTGGTCTTGTACCAACAGGTCGAGGTCTGTCCCATCTTGGGCTCCATGTTCCTGTTGGTGATGCCGGTCGTCTCAAATATGACCACCACCTAGCTCGTCTGCGCTGGGAAGTCGATTTCTGGGTTGGCTTAGTGGTGCAAACACTGACTCATTGCCTTTCTGCTCAACTTGATCTTGGCGACACTCCAGATTGGAGTAACGGCGAAGCATTGAAAGCATGGCTGCTCGACGTCAAAGCTCAAGCAGAGGGCTTCCTTCATGCTGCTGGCATCACCGCTGCTCTCGAGGTCGCCAAGAGCCGCGCGCGCAGAGCAGAGCTGGCGGTAACGTTCCTCCGCACCGTCATGAGCTCATTACAAGGAGGTACCACACGCAATTACAAGAGACGCACTGGCGCGCTGCTCAACTCGATGCAATCCTCACTCATGCCCACCTGCTCGACTCGCTCGATCTGCCTCCAGACCCAGACCATCTTGCACCATACGCCCATCCCATCCTCTCTGATACCTTTTCATCCTGGTTCATGGGGTTGAAGGATGGGACCGACATTGTCTATGCAGCGAATGCACTCGGGCGCTCGGACAAAGCGATGAAGGTTATTAAGCTTCGGACGGCAAAGTTTGTTGAATCCAATTGCCAAACCAAGCTGTCAATGCTCCAGACAGCGCGGAATGGCATGATAGGTGCTATGTGTAAGCTGATTTCGCCCCGCTCCTACGAAGTCAGCGACATTCAGTACTGTTACCGGCTTGTCCACTGTCTGCATTGCGAGTGGTCAGGACTGGGTCTCCATAATGGCTCTGTCCACGAATGCAGTGTATGCGGCATGCTCACCATCAGCGAGTCAAACTTTCCGGATCTTGAGTGTGTCCTCTATGTCCATGATGTCCTTCATGATCCCGCATCCCTGATTCTCGGTGACCTTGCATGTCAGCAACGGCCTCTGGGTCGGCTAAACAGTGAGTAACCCGACGAGAACCCCAACCAGGATAAACCTGATAGACGCTAGTAGCTCGTGTGTTCCCCGAGCAGTAGGACCAGTCGTACGGCGTCCTCCCTAGGAGGCCGTATGTCGTAGGTCGGGATGTGAGGCGGAACCCAGAACGAGTCAAAGAGGGTGTGATATCCACTCAGGTATACAACCCGGGGTGTGGATATAACCCGTAGTACGGTGCGAAGGAAGCGGGACAGGGTGGAGACAATGCCTATGTCAAGCCAAGGTAGAAGCCTGAGATTAGACGAGGTAGAATCTACTGTACATGGAGATTCTACCGTGCTTATATAGGCTTCTAATAAATTAAAGCGATCGCGGTCAATCGCGATCAGTTCCTGCACCGTAGCATTAAGGAGCATTAATGCTGATGCTCCTGGACTCCTCTGTGTTGGTTTCCGTGGCGTCGGTGGACCTAGGAGACCCGACGTTCGGGTTTCCTAGTCCTAAGTGTCATCGTATCCAGTGGTTCAGACCCCGATCGGGTTTGCAACCACTCCTGTACTTCGTGTACGCTTCTATGTCAGCCCTTGGTGCGTCCGGGGACTAGAGTCCGTCTGTACGGGTTCCTAGTCCCTAACATCTTCTGTATCCCGTGCAGACTCCCTGAGTCTGCGGCTTTAGAATCCGAGGCTGGGTTTCAACCGTGAGAAGGTCACGTGGTGGCGTCATGAGAGTCCCGTGCCGCTAAGACGCATCTGTATCCATACGGACGCGTCGCGCGAAAAAGTAGAACCCGGGTGATTCATGACATTTATGCCAGTGAAAGCAATTGCCGCTCGCATTTGTGAATGCCAAACCCGGTATTTTTCTATCCTCGGACTGGGTGCATGTCCAAGACACCTCAACCCCTTGATGTGTCTTCCAACAATGTTTTACTCGTGAATACGGTCCCGAACAATAATCCTGGGGGCACAGAGTTTCAGTTCGATGGTACTGGCGAGTTAGATTGGCTCTTTGCGAACGTGATTCAGGGCGGTGGTCATTCCATTGTTCCCTCAAGTCAGCTCGACTAGAATGCCAGCGGGCGCGACTTGCTCGACCCATCTTCTTCGACCAGCACCGGGGGGATTGTTTTTGAAGGGTGGGATACGAACACTGTTTCCACCGAGTCCGAGCTTCCGATTTTACTCCCACTCACACGTCGTCCCCATACTTGTCCCCCGCTGCTCTCCAAGTCATCTCACCTCCTCCCATCGAGGCCTTGAACGCCAACATCGATGAACACAACATTGTTCATTTTTTATGCATTCGGAATCCGACCAAACGTGCATTGGAAACTGTCGGAACTGCTGTTCAATGGAGGGCAAAAACCGAGGAGAAAACATGCGAGTTCCTGTGTTATGTTTGTCTATCGTTGCCTTTTTGCTTATTCCTCCCTCAGTGATTTATGGTTGTGGTTCGGCGTCCACCAAATGAATTACCTACGTATATGTATTTTCTTTATTACAATAGATGGAGTCTTTGAATCAACAATGGATTAATGAGAATATGAAAGGCCTCATGGCACTGAACCGACAGTGGCACAAGTGGCAACTACAACTTTCGACTCGAACACTGTTCAAGGCAACGATTGAATGTTTTTCAAGCCCGGATGACAACATCAATGTCGCTGATCTCGATCGTTGCGCCCGGAATGCCTGTGTTCAAGAATTTTCATGTCATGTACACCTTTTTTCAATGCTGGATCTTACACTAGCTATACATTCAGTTGAATACACTTTTTTTTTTTTGTAGATGCGAATGCAACTTTGTCCCCGTTGATGCTTGCTTCTCGTCGGCCAACATTCCTTGTGGCAATATCTCAATGCGTTGGCTTCCTCGTGATGGGTGCTGGTGCCTGTCTGGATTTTGGTGTAAACAGAGCTATGGGGCTTGGTACGCACGCCTTGAGTAGTACAGACCGGCAAGACAAGGAATAATGTTGAATCCTCTGATTGCTTGTCTTCTGTGGCTCTCGGACTGGGACTGACGTCTTTTGGGTTTTGAACGCACGGGTTTCTGTGTGAGACTGTCTGAGCGCGTCAGTGGCTGCAAAGCCTTGCAAGTAGAAATCCTTTTTTGGATAGGGGCTGACTGTCAACACGTCTCGTCCTCCTCTCCACTTCCCTCTGCCCCACCCTACCCAATCCTACTCCATGATGACTTCCAGAAAGCGTCCAGTATGTAGCATACAGATCCGTTGGCCGCTTCCTCATGATCACTTATTCTGTTGCAGGCTGAAGGTGAAGCCAAATGTGATGGGTTTGAGCTTCGCATGAAGCTCTTCTCTTGGATCTGAAGACCAGAACGGAGCGCGCAGCACTCTATGCAGTCCTGTGGATTGTACAGAGCCTGTAACTTATAAGCTGAGAAGGGGCGAGTCCTCGCCCGTAGGCGGGACTCTAGCGCTTGACGCTGCTGTTGTCGTTGTGACCCCCGCCAGGGCTCCCGCGACCTGGAGTAGGGAGCTGAGGGGAGTGGAAAGGCTCAGCCCCAAGTCACACGACTCATGCGGCCCGTTGACTCTCTTCGAGCACGGATGGGCGGTGAATGTTGTGTGCAAGTATAATATGATTATCTAATACAATGTGGCAGTGTGTTCCGTGGAATACTGACTAAGCTACCTAGTTAGGTGAACACCTCTGAGTCGTTATAAGTGGACGGAATATCCACAGAGCCCTCCACGGGTCAGAGCGCATTCACATTCCAATGCATTGAAATTCCAGGAACGTAGCTTGAAAGCCATTTGCAAGATAATGAATCCACTGTGCTGGACTCGGAGAAGTTCACTCTGAAGTGTCCAGCATTTTTGAAAAAAAATTGGCCCAATAATTTGGGTAAGAGCTCCTCGCTGAGGCACTGATTGCGAGGGCCACCGGCCTCACAGCCTAGGCTGTCATCCACTCTGTGGTACGACAACGAGAACATAATACGGTGGTCTGACATGAAGACTAAGCTTCAGTCAATGCACCAGAGTCATAAGGACTCTGTATTCTGTTCAGTGACTTGATATTGCATTCAGCAGACACAGTCTACCTCATGCCATCAAGGAGGAAAGGAGGAAGAGGGAATACAACTCTCTGATGTCCTGCATGTCTTCAGCATCAGAGAGGAGGAGCTGATGCTCCTCATCCCAGTGTATCCCTCTGGGTGGTCGCTCTGAGATAGCGAATCCAAGAGTCCTCTTTGACTGCATCCATGCATGATAAGTTGATCTCAGATACAGGATCTGAGAATCACACAGGGAGGAGGGACAGAACAACTCTCCGATGCGCGGACCATATCTTTGCCATCGGAGAGGAGGGGCTGTGAACTCCTCTTCCACTATATCCATGTGTTGAGGAATCTGCTCATAGACCAGCGTAGGATTTACTCCGTAAACCTCTACATATATCCCCTACAGCCCTCCACTTATTTGCCGCGCTTTACGATGTGCAACAAATAATTACCGGGTCGAGACCACCAAGGAGATGAACATGAAGAGAATTGAAACTGGTTCAAGACCCAAGTAATCCGTGCGGCGGAGAAAAAAATCTTGGCCCAAAAATCCAAGGGTGACAAGGGTAATGTTTGGGCCATGGCAGACGTAACGGAGCTCACGCGGATGGAGCTCACGGAAAAAGGGAATGCTTTCTTGTCAAGCAGTAAGACAACGGTCATCTAGACCAGATTGAAAGCCCTCCAGGGAATTACGTAGCCCTCCAGAGTGCGGTGGAGAACAAGGCCGCACGAGCCGACTCGACTTGACACCTACGTGCTGAAGCCCATATTTAATCATGTGACATTTCAGCCCTCCGGTAGTGGGAACACACCCTCCAAGATGAACCACGAAAGCCCTCCAGAGCAGATATAATGAGAGTTGAGGATGCCTTGTGCAAGCACAGCTGCGATGGCCTTGATGCCGCGGAAGGAAGTAGACAGAGTCTTGAATCCTTCTCGGCCTCGACATCTTCTGTTGTGTACATAGTTCATAATGGTTGGCACAGATGTGTAGTCAACGCGTTGCACATTCGCAGCGCAGAGCATCTCATTGCATCGTGCCAGATGAGGCTGGTAAGCAATCGCAAATCGCAAATCGCAAGGACACAGTGCAGAGGACCATAAGCGCAGGGGATGGCTCGAGGGGAATGCAGAGAATCCAATCATGCTGTAGAGCACCGAGATCACAGACGATCCGACTCGAGCGAGTCCGCACAGTCGGGGATGGAAGCACCAACTGACGCAATCGTTATCTACTACACTGCGTCCTGTCGAGGGAAGGAACAATTGAAACCGGCAGGCCAAAGGTGCTGACACGCTCCGGATAGGAATTTCACGGAGACGGAGTTCTAGCCAGAACGGGCAGGCTCGACGTCAGGGAGATCTTGGGCACGAGGGACGACTGTTGTGCAGCTCGACTCAAAAGCGGTGTGGAAGTCGGGAGAACCATGAACAGTGAGGTTAGTCAGATCGGGTGTACGCGCACGAAACGAGATGCAGCAGAATATGCGCATGTGGATGGAGAACTGGTCATGTGGCATCTGCCAGCAGTGACACCAGTTTGGCTAGGGTGTGTAGCTCCATGCGCACCAGATGGAAGACCCAAGCTGGATGCAAACTCTAAGCACGCAGCGGCAGGGATGAGGACATAGTGTTGAGTGCTTGAGCGGCGTGCACGAGATCAGCAAGGTTTGCTTGCACACGGTAGCTCCAAAGCTTTTTGAATCCTCCGGTGTGGTGTCAGGCACACGCGAGACAGGTTCAGCAGGAGGTCACTCGAATCCGAAGCAGCCAGGGAGTAGAACACCGTGGTTTGTATATTGGCAAGACACTGACGGAGACTCAAGCCACCGTGGCCGAGCTCTCGTCGCGAAGAACAAATTGCAGTGCGGATGCTGAGAGCAAGTGGTCGTGTAAGGAACCGTTATTACTATTTTCTTCCTATTCACAAACAGTACGTTAGTACTGTTGTGCACTAGACGACCAAGAATGCCGTCAAAAACGTGACACAATTTGAAATCAAGCTGATGTGGTACTACTCTAGCCTCTGATGTGTCCATGCACCCTGAAGTGGAAGTTTTGGGAATCCCGGTTGCAAATCTGGATAGAACACAACAGGACGGCGCCCCAGGACTGGTTCACTACAATCCTCCTCGGAATCCTCAAACCGGGTAAAGCTGCGGACGACCCAGAAAGCTACAGACTAATGGGGTTGGAGTGCTGCCTCCTCAAGTGCCTGACGCTGCTGATTGACATGCAGATCCGTGCCTGGGCGGATGCATACGACTTCCTCCCCGACTCCCAGAACGGCTTTAGGGAGAAGTACCGGACTCATAACAACAGCTTCATCCTCCGCTGCGCCATCGACAAATCCCGATCTATCAATAAACCACTCTACGTCGCCTTCATCGATCTTACGAACGCCTTCCCGGCAACAGACCTTCCTACCCTGTGGATGAAGCTTTACGCGGCGGGTGTATCGGGCCCTTTGTTCGACTGGTTGCGGATGCTGTACGCGAGGATGTCATACGTTGTGAGGCAAGGCTCCGAAGTGACGGACACCTTCAAATCGCTGATAGGTGTCCTCACGGGAGACACTGCATCCCCCGTCCTCTGGAACATTTACTTCGCCGATCTCGCCGCTAGATTCGGGGAGGACGCCGACGATATAATATTGGACGGAATCGCAGTCTCCCACCTCGAACAGGCGGACGACGTCGTCCTCTTCTCCACGATGCCCGCTGGTCTCCAGCGGAAAATCAACTCGTTCTTCGCGTGGTGCAAGGCGAACTTCATGGTCGTCAGCATCTCCAAGACGAAGTGGATGATCTTCGGCCCAGTCCCACGTCTCATCACCACCATCCGTGTCGGCGATACAGTCATATCAATTGTTAAGCAGTACAAGTTCGTGGGCATCCTCTTTACTAGCATCGAGAGAGATATCTTCTCCACTCATTATGCAAAGAAAGCGTCAAAAGCTTGTGCCGTCGCGAACATGACCTTCGCCGTGAAGGATAGTGTCGGCTGCCTGCCACCCCCGCAGGGGATCCAGCTTTATCTGGCACGTATTAACCCTCACCTCACCTTCGGATGTGAAGTCTGCCTGGACGTCACCCACGCCCACGTCTCAAAACTAGAAGACGTCCAGAACGAATTCCTCCGGCGTCTCCTGGGCCTCAACAGACGGTCTGTTCTCGCGGTCCTATTCTCCGAAACTGGTATTATCCCCTTACGCTATAGGCGCCTGTCCCTCGCCATTGGCTATCTCACCCACCTTATGTCCCTCCCCTGAAATCACTTGGCGGGCATCGCTTACCGAGACTCAGTTCAGCTCGCCTCTGATGGTCACCCGTCCTGGCTCACCAACCTATACTATGCGCTGTCCCATCTACCCATCCCCGTCCTCATGCCTTTTACCTCTCTTAGCCCCAGCGGCCTTATCGACCTTAAACGCCGCCTCAGCAACTCCTGCTCAACTTGGATCGACGCTCAGATTGCGAGCATGGCTGGACGACTACCGCTTATTCAAGGTCGGGTCGAGCGCACTGCTGACGGAACCATCATTTCCTCCGCGACTAAGCTGCGCCTTTACCTCCGTGTCCCAGTCCCAGCACACCGCAAGGCCCTGACCCGCATCCTCCTCTCCGCCCACAGCCTGGGGGTTGAAGTACTGCGATATCAGGAGCGATTGAGAGCCCCCGTCCCCAGGCACATGAGATTATGCAGATTTTGCCTTCTTGAGGTGGAATCCGAGGGTCACGCCCTGCTAGCCTGCAACGACACCGTACTGATGGGCCTTAGACGCTCTTTCCTTACCGATATCTTCTCGATACTACCCACTATACCACACAGCTGGCGATCCACGGACGACTTTATACGTTACCTAATGCAGTCGGGAAATTTCGACATCTTACAGCGCCTAGCTAAATATTCTTATGACGTCCTTACTCACTACTCTACCACGCTGATGTTTAGACCGGCAGGATACGCATATAGCACATTGGGATAATACTATAGGACACATACTATTTTCATATTTGATCCTGGAAACCAGGCCGCCCTGGGGCTCTGAACGCTTCTCTGTTGACCCACCGGTATTTTTTCTCGTTTTTATTACCGACTAGCTGGGGCGATTGTTGAACAGGTACTCAGGTTGTGAAATGGGTGAAAGGGAAAGAATATCCGTAGCATACAAGTGATGCCTGTATGTAATACGGGCCTCGGCTGTTTCTTAACGGGACCGCGCCGGTATACACTTCCTTCCTTCCTTCCTTGGAAAAAATAGTATGTGGTGGTCATGCATAATAGTTGTCTCCTCTCCAAAATTTAGATTTATTGCGCCAGGAATGAGGGCTCCAGAAAATCAGAATGCCCGAAAAAGCCGGTTTTGGATCAAAACCGATTCCACTTCCCTGATATCTCTTCGTCTAGACCATGGATTCCCCCAAAGAAAATTCCCCGAAATTCTGAATGTGTTTCAAGTCGTTTCAGAGACTCAGCTTGAGTGGAAAAAGTGCATGCAGCATAATGATAAAGCAATGATGTCAATTTCACATCAGGGGTCAAAAGTGGCATCAAAACCGGCATCGTCATACCAATAGCTTTCATTCCTCAGATAATCTATAAACTCTGCAAGTCACGTATCATGAGTTAATGTATGTCCCGGCGAAATCCAACCAAAAAGATTAAATTTTGCGAGAGGTACGGCTCGCCATCAAATCCGTGGACATATTAGGGGCTAGAATAGTACTTATCAAAGCCTGTGGTTAGAGGTTACGAGCCGCCGCGAGGCGTCGACCAAAGGTCGACGGCGAGCGGTGTCTTCTGGACCACTCTGCTCTTTGTAATTTACAAAATGTGTCCATGAACTCTTCAACTGTTTGTGCCCCGCCGCTTGCCGGCCTCTTACCATCATTTTAGTTACTCTTTAGCTACGAGTCACATGTATCTCGATCACATGATACATCTTATCTTTCATCACAAACCACATTGCTCAAACGCCTTTCCGGCCCTCTTGGAGGCTCCGATAGAGGCTCGAGCCCTGGTATTGCCTTGCCTGGCACACACACTAGGCACTAGGCGACTATAACTACACCATTCCCCTTTTTACGCTACATTTACGCCCTTATCACGACAGGTCATTACGGCCTACAGTCTGCTCAGTTCTCTGGATATCCGGAGTTCGAAGGAGCCTACCGCACGGGAGCACGGATATCCGGCTCTTGGTAGTCTCTTGAAGAGTATAGACAGTAGTCTACCACTCGGTAATCCTCGATCCCCTGCCAGGGCAAGTGTACAACGTTTTCCCGGTTGTGAGCGCTCCTCGAGCCTTACAAAGTGGACGAATCCGGAACGTCGTCCCCTCCTGGCTGGATCTCCTTGGATCGAGTTCTATGATGCCCAAAACCACTATGGACTGGATCTGGTCCAAATACACCACATCACCCGATCCTGCGGCGGGCATGCAATCTCTTAACCAAACGTGCTCCGCACTCACCAAGCACGTTCTCTTCCCTTCACACATCATCTTATCCGGCGGCGGCTTCTTGCTGCAGCCTAAACTCGCCGAGATACTCGTTGATGTCGTCCCTCCGCTTGGTCGTTTGCTCGATCTTGCAATGCAGCAAGCAGGACTGTCTGGCTTTCACGACTTTTGCCGGGCAGAGCTGCAGGTTCTGACATGCACTACTGGGAAGGACCTCGCTACCCAGAATCAAGTTGTATGGAATTGGATTCAGCTTGTCAACAAGGTATACATTGCCATGGTCGACCTGGAGTCCCTCTGCTTTGGCTGCCCAATTCACATCCTAGGTCGCGAGCGCCCCTCGCAGATGCGCCACATCCTTACGGTGCTCCCGGCTGCGCTCCGCGTCAAGCTTCCGGTCGCCTTCCTTCGGTCCTATGGAATTGCAGTTCTCCCTCCGGCTGAAAACATACAGGATGCCGCACGACAAGCCGCCGCAGCTCGCAAACGCGAACAAATGCGCTTGCGAACATCTGCGGATGACACCTGCACGCCGCTACGCCTCGGCGAGGCTGGGGGGCCCGTGATTCTGCGAGCGCCGCCCATTGTCGCTGACACTGTCAAGTGTGTTAGTCCGGCTCCGTTACGCACGGTAGCGGTAGACGCACCTCGTCTTTCCTCCTCAGGCACAGCCGTGGCAGCCGACGGTTTTCTTTCCGGCGCTGAGGAGCGAAGCGACGAACGGCTATGCGCAAGTGCGAAGCCTCAACGGGGGCAAGATCGTGCGCGATCGCCCCCGCGAGGCGAGTCCTCTCCATCTTCGATTCTGTCCATAGCTGATGTTCTTCTTGAATACTCGGATGGCGTCGACCCCGTCTCCCGCCAGACTGCCGCCATTACTGGCAAGAAGACCTTGGACGCCGAAGACGTCGTGGACCGCGGCAATGACTGCGGCCCCCCGTACGTTGGTCAATACGGCCTGGAACACGGGTTGTTCATCAAAGTGGATAAGACAGTAGCAGATATGCAGTCGCTACTTACCTGCGCATCGTCCCTCGCCAGCCGGAATTCCTCCTTCGTCATTGACCCGCACCGCCAGACCATCAAGACGCTTCGAGGCTCGGCTAGCCTCCGCGAGCTGCATTTCGCGTGGGATGGCCTCAATGAAAGGATGCGTATCGCGCATGACGTCTTCGAGATGTACCGATTGGGAAACGTCGCCGACCCCGAGCGCCAAGCCTGCGACGCTGCGAACAGACGCCTCTTTCAAGCGATTAACGAGGACAATGCTCTGCGCGCATACCAGGCTGATGGAGCGCGGACACATTGTTCTGTGCCAACGGAGAGATCCCCGACGCCAGTCACTGCGCGTGTACCCCTCGCAGAGATGGCTCAACCATCACCCTCTCCTTTAGCCAAGGCAATCAGCTCGCAGACCATTCAAGCATCCGGACTCTCACCTACGCCCGCGACACCAGCTGCCGTTACAGATTTCCCGTGTAGGACTTCCAGCGGAGCATTGCTTCCGGCAGCGACGATGGCGAGCGCAACGGAGACGGCTCCGAAGGTGGAAGGCATCGCGAGAACATGGGCGCACAAGCCGTCGGGAGGAAATCAAGTAACACCAGCTGTCCCAGCTATGGAGAGGTCGGCCACGGCACAGGAAGTCAAAACGGCTCTGGGACACGCACTCGCGGCAGCCATACCCGCTGCAGTGAAGGATCCCCCACACGCCTCGCCGCCTACATCGACTCTCCCATCAACGTACAAGCCTTCCATCGCCGCTGGGGAAAGCACAGAGCTCGTAGGGCTAGACGAGGATCCTGAGGAATGAGCTGACAATTCGGAATGTTCAATCGGGGAGGACGTTATGGATCGTCCTCTTTTAGCACCTACAAATGACCCCGTAGACGTTGAATATGCACTCAATGCAGCGATGCCCGCTGCGGTGAAAGATCCCCCGTGCGATTCGCTATGCGCGATCGGGTTCGCGTCAGTGCGCGAGTCGGACCACCCCGCTGCTGCTGAGAACGAAGGCGGTCGAGATCGGGGCATGGAAGAGAACCTGCGACAACGAGAATCGCCCGCATCAGCCACGTGTACATCGCGGGGAGCAAGAACACCGCAGTCTGCAGGTACTGGGACTGCAACCGGAGAGCAACAACATGCGTCAGACCTTGAGCTTCAAAAGATCGGTATCGACCTTGAGGCCGAGATTGGGGGGCAGGCGGATGAGCAAAGCGGCAAAAAATCTATTGCGTCCCGAGAGTACAACGTACTACCCTTGTTCCCCGCTCCCGTCTGCGCCGTTGGCACGTACACGGTCGAGCGTGGGGGGCTGGAGTACGCAGTATTGAGGGCGATTGAGCAAAACCCCAACAAGGAGAAAGACGCAGGACGTACCTTTGAAGAGCTCGCGCGCACAAGCGGTAGCCCCTTGAGTCTCTCACTGAGCTCTATCTCCCTTAACGCGTCCTCCTACTCCTTCGGATCTCTCTCGTGCGCTCTCCCGGACTTGTTCTTCGTCACGGCCAGGCTGGACATCACGTTCATCAACACGATCGTACGGACAGGAACGATAACGCACCTCGACCACCACGAGGTCGGCGACGTCGCCCCGTACCGGTTATGGGAGCGGGAAGGGATTGGAACGAGCGCCTGGAATTAATTCCACAGGCGCGGGCGCACGACAACGCACTGAATCTAATTCAGCTTTCCATATTCCGTGGATCTCCTGGAATTCACCTGGACTTTCACCCGGCCACAACGACGTCACGGCACCACGACCTCGAAGGCGGCTCGACGCAGAGCGTCCCGAGACTCTATATACCCAAGCTACAATTTTCTCTCCATCAGTCTCGTCTCTCAAATTTCTTTCTTTCAGACTCACCTTTGCGGGTTTTTGGAACCTCTGAGCCTTCTGCAGCTCCTGGGATCCTCCGGCAACTTGGTTTGCGACGACTGCGCCGGCCATCTCCTCCTCCGCGACGAAACACATCTCGACCCCTGTGACCAACCGCCTCCGCGCTCCACATGAGTCGCCGCGAGCCCGCGGCCGTCGTGCATGGCGCCCATGCCGACGATGTACGCGGGTTTTCCGGTGAGCTGGGACGCGCGCCTATGGACCGCGTCGACGCACGCGAGGAGGAGGATGCTTGTGGGGATGTCACCCGCGTGCCCTCGCCCGACTGCGCACGGATGGGCCCGTGCCCGCACCGCGAGCGTCTTCGGGACGTGCTTCGGGTACCTCACCATGTTCATGATCTGTGGATGCCCGTCAATACCTGTTGAAGGAAGAAAGACGCGCGCTCAAAGATGATGGAAGAGGAGACGCCGATCAAGATTTGATCGCATCACACTGCATGTCGATGACGGCGTCTCTCAAGCCCTCGGACCCTCTTTTTCTCTCCTCTCCAATCCTTTGTCCGGTCCTCCTCCTTTTCTAATACTTCGTCGGCCCAACGCACTCCACCTCAAGGCTTGATCCCCGGACTCAACCCTTCGCTGTTTTCCCCTTGGCAACGCGACGGGACGGGATCCACAGAAGATGAAGGCGACGCAGCAATAGGTTTTGGGGACGCGACGGAGCACGACGAACCCCGCGAATTCTCTTCGGGGAATTCGACCTTCACGCGCACCGAGCTTCTACGCAGCGGTTCCACTGGGAATCTGGCTTTAACTGCTACTCCCATCTTGGGAGACGCAGCGGGACGAAGCGGATGGATTCTAGCAGCGCAGAGACGCGCGGAGCTTTCCCGGGGGTTCAATCGTGTGCGATTACCCCCGTGAGGCGAGTCTCTTCCATTTTTCTGGTTTACATTTCATATTTTCACCAATTCTTCATTTCCGTCTCGACTTCGCACGCACCGGCTTGTCCGGGCTCCTACGCAATGGCTCCGCTGGACATCGGACCAAGCTGCTGTCTCACCCTGGTGACGCAACCCGAGACGACGCAGCGCAACTTGCAGGTGCCTTGGAGAGGCAAAGGAAGGTTGTCGGACAAATTTGGGCGACACAGGGGAGCGGTTCGGACGCGTTTGAAGTGTTACGGGCTCAGCGTTACGGGCTCAGTGCTATCGCGCACTCCCTTCGACCTCCCGCGTTCAGCTTCTCGTCGACCACAATCCACTTGGATTCTCCCGCGAGGGCACCACCGCACCTGGGCTGGCTGATTAGCCTCTCGCGCTGAAGAACCTTCGATGCAGGGCGGGATATTCATGAGCCCACGAGTGCACGAGACGTACTTTCCTCAAGGTCAATTGGCAACGCACAAGCAAGGAGCCTCACCGGGGGTTCAATCACGAGCGATTACCCCCGCGAGGCGAGTCCATTCCAACTCTTCCTGGAATTATTCATATTTTTCACGGATTGCTTTTGTTTTTTACTTCCTCTCATACCATACCTACCCCCTATTCGCACGCAGTTACGTGTTTGCCCTCACGAGACCGCCATCGACCGTGTGCTCGGCCTCGGCCCCAGCACGGTGCTGCTCGCGTTCATAGGCAACGCGCAAGCGCGAAGCCTCAACAGGGGTCTCACATTGTGCGCGATGAACCCCCGCGAGGCGAGTCTATTCTAAATTTCTCTCAAACGTTTCATATTTTCACCTTTTCCATTTCATTTCCCTCTGGAATTCACCATGTTGCGGACGCGTACACCGCCAGACTACCTAGTGCTTAAGCCCTCCGGAGAGGGCGCCTTTCACTCCACTCTCCAGTCAACGTGTGTCTGGTCAGGCGCATCTCCTCGGTCACGAACACATGACTCGAGGGCTTCATCCTCCCGGTGCCCACCTTTTCCAGGCTGCCAGTTCATCCAAGTCAGCTGGGCCAGACTTCACGGATATCCGGTCGTCTCCAAATGGATGGTGTAATTAAACATGCACGGATATCTGGCTTGTTGACACCCTCGCATCTGTTTCCTTCCCTCACCGCCGAACCCCGACCACTCTCCTCCTAGATCTGACGGAGAGTTCATATTTCAGCTCTTTTGGCGCTCATCTGCTAAATTTCCCCACCACATCCCAATACCCCTTCATCAAATTGCCTTTCGGCTCATCTGAAATGGAGAGCTAGTTTCTGGCTACTCTTTCTCTGGATGGGTTCCGAAACCACCCGCTCTCACTTGGCCGTATCTACCGGCTGCTTTTGTGGGGGGGCATAGGGGGGTAGGTATGGTATGGGACTGGGAGCGCAGCGACCACGGAGCAGAGCGGAGTTGGGCATGGTCTGGTATGGGTTCGCGGAGCACAGGCGGAGAGGACTCGGAGAGGGAATGGAGTTGAGATGAAGAGGACTCGCAGGCCCGCAATGAGTGTGGCTGGAGAGGGATTGGAGTCTTGATGGAATGGATCGCAGATGGACTTGGAGACAGAGAGGATGGTCACTCGGAAATGGAACGCAGTGCGAAATTTTCTTCTCAATTTCTTCCCGCCATTCCCTCCCTCGATACATTTGCTTTTCTCGCAGCTCAAGAGTGGGGGGCTCTGTAAGGAACCATTATTACTATTTTCTTCCTATTTTAGTTACTCTTTAGCTACGAGTCACATGTATCTCGATCACATGATACATCTTATCTTTCATCACAAACCACATTGCTCAAACGCCTTTCTGGCCCTCTTGGAGGCTCCGATAGAGGCTCGAGCCCTGGTATTGCCTTGCCTGGCACACACACTAGGCACTAGGCGACTATAACTACACCATTCCCCTTTTTATGCTACATTTACGCCCTTATCACGACAGGTCATTACGGCCTACAGTCTGCTCAGTTCTCTGGATATCCGGAGTTCGAAGGAGCCTACCGCACGGGAGCACGGATATCCGGCTCTTGGTAGTCTCTTGAAGAGTATAGACAGTAGTCTACCACTCGGTAATCCTCGATCCCCTGCCAGGGCAAGCATACAACGTTTTTCCCGGTTGTGAGCGCTCCTCGAGCCTTACAGGTCGAAAACCAGCCCAAGATTCCGATTTTCTTATTTGGACTCTACTCTTACAACACGCATTGTGTTATGATCCCGCGAAGGCGTCCGGATGGTAACCAATGTGAAGTCCCGTCTACTACACACCCCCTTCCCTGCGAATTCTGCAAGTTCGAAGCCGGGCGAGAACATCGTGAATTCTTCAGCTGTAAATACGAGCCTGGAACAGAGATTGAAGCTGCGGCCAATCTCAACGTTTGGAATCAAGTTCGCACTGCAGGATTTGAGCAGGTTGACGCGATCTTTGTGCGACTAGGCCAGTGATTGAATTTTGAAGCCAGGGACACTGCGGGCACTCTACTTACCGCGTCCTTCGAGTATGGACAAAACTCCCATGTCCGCATCAATTCATTCCTCAAAGACCGGCACGTGCTTTCCTGTTGGCCGCTCCCCATTACTCGTGTTACTGGCTTTGTTATTGGCCTCCAACTTGGCTGTTTTCGGTTTCTTTTATCAGCCGCAGTCATTCGCAGAAGTTCCACTGCACTCTGAGACTATGCTGGCCAGATGTCGTGCTCTGAATGCAAAGCCAGCACCTCCTTTGTTCAATCTCCATACCAAGTCGGATAGATTTCAACCTGGAACACGCGCAGTTCTAGTCAAGAACGCGACCATATGGATCGGGTGTGTCGACGGGCTTGAAGTCCTTAAGGGGATATATTTCTCAATGGCGGCCTTATCGTTGGTGTTGGTGTCGTCAAACAATCGGTCTTGAACTCGCATGAACACAATATCGTCAATGCACAGGTATGTGTAACTTTGGCTGTTGAAATGTTTGTTTCACACTCATTTCTTCAGGGTGCATGGGCCACTCCTGGGTATACCTCATTCATTCAATACAACTTGTTAACTCACAACCATTCAAGGATTGTCGACATGCACTCCCATCTTGCCATGGGTGCAGTCCCGAGCTGCAAGGATCGAACGATGGGAATTCATTTAATGGTCTTGTGCTCCCGTTCCTGCATGCCTTGGACAGCATGAATACCCACGACGATGGCTTCTCCCTCGCGGTCACAGGTGGCGTCACAACAAGCCTGATACTTCCATGAAGTGCAGATGCAATGGGTAATTTTGCGCCAATTTAGGCTTCCTATCTGATATGGCTCCAAGGCGGACAGGGGTTTGCCATTAAACTCGCCGGATGTCGCCACCCATCAGTTCTCCCATTCATTCAAAGACCAGTGTCTCGCTGCCTTCAGGCTTTCGTCCTCGTCCTGATCCTTTCCTATCTGTAATGCCTCCAGAGATGCGTGTCTGGCAATTCGTTGACGAGAACCATCACGAATTTATTGACTGGTCTGCGCCAATGCTTGCGATATGAAACCTGGTCAGACCTCCCTCTGCTAATTCAGACCTTGCGGGGTCCCCTGCCGTCCTCGTCTTATCCACGTGAAACTAGCTTGGAAACCATTCTTACTCCAGATCAAGTTCAATATTTGCTCGAAATGTATGTTTCGTCGTACCTGTGTTGTTCGTTTGATGACATTGTGTCACGTGCCGTGACTTCACATCCTTTTCGGACGCCATCGGACCTCCGACGATCTCCGATCCCGATTATATCCGACACTGCCTTTCTGTATTCGCCCTTGTCCTATTGGTTCATACTACATATGATTCCCTCTGACTCCTAGGTTACGCCTTATGCTTCTCCGTCACGGAGCCACCAGAAACCCGATGATATCCGAGTCAGCTTGACTTCACTTGACTTCACTTGACTCATGACGACTCAGTCCATCACGGATCCACTCGGAACTCCGAAGCTCCGGTACTTACATTATATCCCCACTGATACTTTACTCTCGTATAAATACAAGCCATGTCGGTAGTTAGACTTCAGTTTGAATATCGACTTAGTCTGCCCTATACTCTTCCTCTCGGACTCCGTCCTCCTCCGAGTCTCTCTCCGAAATTGGGCACCAGGCGTAGAGAAGGGCGCAGCGCACGAGCTGAAGCCAAGCCTTTCCCTTCCAGTATACGGGTTCGGTATTCCGTTCGGACTCCGATACTTTCCCTCTACATCTCGACCACTTCGTCTTGCTTATACGCACTTCATCTCTCAGGCGTATTCTCGGTCTTCCGTCGGATCCCGATCGGGAACCGGTACTTGACAGTATATTCAAACTCACTCTTCTTACGCCTTTCCTCCTTTATGTCACTTCCGCTCTCTGCTGAAGAACAAATCAGACTACGAAACGAACGATCCCTTCAGCGTCTTGCACGCTTCACCACAACCATCACCCCTCCCGAGATTGCCGAGCAGAACCGACTTCGTGATCAACAAGTTCGGTCTCAGCTCCTCAACCGCCAAAACTACAGCGCAGCTCTTCGGAACTCCGCTAGTAACAACATACAATCAGCATACCGCACCCGTCAAGGAGCGCACATTGTTGGTGTTATGTCCACCGCAACTCAAACCGCAACCGAAACGGCCCACACCCAGTCAGGTGTGGCCCCTCATGAATCCATCTCGCAGTCCGGCGGACCCCGAATGAGGCAAGGTAGCTTGGTTGATATCGACGAGCCGGTTCCCGAAGACGAAGAAACTCCGGGTTCGCACGGCTCTAGTCGCCGTTCTCGGTCACCCGATCGGCGTCAACGATCTAGCAGCTACAATCCCTTCCTCGACGAACATGGTGTACCCCTTCCAAATCCGGGGCCCGGCGGAGGTGGAGGCGGTGGCGATGGTGGCAATGGAGGTGGAGGTGGAGGTGGAGGCGGAGGTTTGGGCCCCCCTCGGAGTCCGCGACCTCCCAGTGAATGGTCCTCTTCGGACTTCATGCGCGCAATGTCCCAGGTCATTGGGCAAGGTATCGGAGACGCGCTTAAAAACCGAGATTCTCCCTCCTCGGAAAAGTCTCGGGCCCGAGTCCGGGACCCCGACACCTTCGATGGGAAGGATCCCGAAAAGCTCCGCACCTTCCTTTTCCAGGGCATCCTCAATTTCAA
The DNA here is from genome assembly GCA_029378375.1 of Mycena olivaceomarginata. NCBI lineage: Eukaryota > Fungi > Basidiomycota > Agaricomycetes > Agaricales > Mycenaceae > Mycena > Mycena olivaceomarginata. The sequence continues at coordinate 4,390 of JARKIC010002267.1, read as the reverse complement.
GGATCGCCCCTCGGCATTCGTCCGGGATCACCAGAAGGTCAATTACATGATCTCCTATCTGACTGGTGACGCCCTTGGTTGGTTTGAACCTTCCATTGTCGACCCGGACCCCGAGAATGTCCCGACCTGGCTCGACAACTACGACACTTTCGTTTCCGAGCTTCAGCTCAACTTCGGCACCTACGATCCCCGACAGGAGGCCGAGAACGAGATTGTCGCTCTCCGGATGGGCGAGAAACAACACATCCAGAAGTATCTGGTCCGTTTCAATAAGCTTTCCCAGCTTACGGGCTGGAACTCCATCGCTCTCCGGAAGGTCTTTTACGATGGGCTTCCTGAACGCATTCAGATCAAGATGCGCGATCTCCCCGGCGGTAAACCGAGTTCACTCGACGTCTTGAAGGTTTCGGCTCAATCCATCGATGCCTCCCATTGGGAATGGCAACGTGAGCAGGAACTCCCGTCGGGCCCGGAATCCCCAATCTTCGGCAAATCCTCGGGCAACAACAAGTCCACGTCCAATGATTCTACCACGGCGCAAGCCGGTGATTCCAAGAAGAAGAAGAAAAAGGGCGCGGGGGGAACGGAGGGAACTCCGGTGGATCCTCCGCTCAAACTTCGTCTCCTTCGACTTCGGAAAAACCGTACGCCAAGGTCCTTGGTTCGGACGGCAAATTGCTCCCCGCCGAGAAAGCCCGTCGGCTCGCCGAAAACCTCTGCTTGCTTTGCGGAGGTAAGGGACATCGCAGCAATGAATGTCCTAAGAAGAAACCCGCGGCTGGACGCGCTGCCACTACCGATTCGGCCGCGTCGGCTCCGGCTCCCGCTGCACAGTCGGGAAACTGAGTAGCGACTCTCGGAACTCCGTGCGACCCGAGGGTCGTGAAAATAGTCTCGATCGCGTGAATCCTTCTTACGACTTAATGCCTCTGCCCTTTCCGATCCGAAATCTTTATGCCCCATCTTACGATCTCCGCAGATTCAGTCGGACTTCCGAGCTCTTGTCGACTCTGGTTCGTCCGATTGTTTCATAGACCCTGTCCTCTGTACCACCAATAATCTCACTCGTGTTCCGATTCCTCCGCTCGGTCTCCGTCTCTTCGATGGATCTCCGGGAACAATGATTTCCGAGAAAGTCCTAATGGACGTTTCTTTCCCCTCTGGTGACTCGACTCCGGTTGAATTATACGTCACACCTCTGGATTCCGCTTGCTCTGTTGTGCTTGGATACAATTGGCTGACCCGACACAATCTGTTGATTGACTGGGCATCTGGCCAAATCTTTTTCCGCTCGCCTGGCTCTGCTATTCCTCTTTCGGCTCCGGCCGAACTCCGTCCGTCGGATTCCGCCGACACCATTCCTCCCATTGCGGAGCCATCTGTCGCTCCTCCGGTCGATGCTAAACCCCCGTCGATCTCCTTCATAGGAGCAGCTGCCTTTGCTAGTGCACTTCGCGCTAAAGGCAGTCAACTTTATCACCTAGGCCTCTCTGAGGTATTAGGAAAGTCTTCGGATACCACGTCCACACCGGACTTATCCGGCATTCCGACGGAGTATCAGGACTTCGCTGACGTTTTTCTCGGCTTCCGAGTCAGAAAAGTTAGCTCCCCATCGGCCATATGATCTCAAGATCGAACTTGAGGACGGGCAATCTCCACCGCCCGGCCCCATTTATTCCCTCTCCCAGCTTGAGCTGGCGGCTCTTCGAGAATTTCTGGACAAGAACCTCAACAATGGGTTCATTCGACAGTCCTCGTCGCCCCACGGAGCTCCGATTCTCTTTGTCAAGAAGAAATCGGGCGAACTTCGGCTTTGCGTGGATTTCCGGGCGTTGAATCGCATCTCCCGGAAGGACCGATATCCACTTCCCCTCATTTCCGATCTTCTGGACGCCGGTCGGAGTGCAAAGGTTTTCACTAAAATTGACCTGAAACACGCCTACCACCTCGTTCGGATCGCCGACGGCGATGAGTGGAAAACCACGTTCCGAACTCGCTACGGCTCTTTCGAGTGGCTCGTCATGCCTGAGGGCCTGACCAACGCTCCTGCTGCTTTCCAGCGATTCATGAATGACCTCTTTTCGGACCTCCTCGACGTCAATGTCGTTGTATATCTGGACGACATCCTCATTTACTCCGAAAATCCATCGGAACACCGACAACATGTACGCGAAGTGCTTCGGCGCCTTCGGAAAGCCGGGCTTTTTGCCTCGCTCAAGAAATGTGCATTCAGCGTCGAAACGGTGGAATTCCTGGGCTACATCCTCTCGCCCAACGGACTTTCTATGGATGACTCCAAGGTCAAGGTTATTCGGGATTGGCCGGAACCCCGAAAGGTCAAGGACGTCCAGTCATTCCTCGGCTTTGCCAATTTCTACCGGCGCTTCATTGCCCATTACTCGGACATCGTGGTGCCGCTCACGCGGCTTACGCGGAAATCCGAACGTTGGGTGTGGTCCCCAGAGTGCCAAAAGCGTTTGATACGCTTAAACTTGCTTTTTACTTCAGCTCCGATTCTGACCCATTGTGTGACGACTGGTTATACAGGCGTACACTATGTGCATGCCCAGAGGCCCTGTGAAGGAGAGTTACCCATTATCTATGCACTCTATGCCATTATGCTGCTATATCATACTTTAGCTTAGTCAGCATACCGCGGAACACACAGCTTTATGTATTAGATAAGCAATTAATCTTTACACCACACCACTATGATCATCCTCTGAGTACAGCTTGAGTCTGACCTGTGGGCGGTTGCATTGCCATTAATCCAGCAACTCGGCTAGGCATCCATTTAACTGCCTTCCAATTGCAGGGTTACACAAAGTCCGGGCGAGAGGCTACCACTCTCGTCAACGGCGGGGATCCGCCTTCGGATCCTGGGTCAGCGCTCGCAGCGCTGTCTTCGAAGGTCTCCTCCAGCGAGAAGCTCACCCGGTCGAAGCCAGGTCGCTTCACAGTGGTGGACGAATCCGGAAGCTTCACCAAGCTGGTTGGAGAACCTTTTGCCATCGGATGCCGTTCCTTGGCACCAGGTCCTCCTGGGGCGGCCTGCCCTTCCTTCTAGGCCGCAATCTTGAGGAAACCCGTGCCTCGCGACAACTGAACCTTCGACGACCAGAGCCGGCGAGCATGCTCGCTACGGTGGTCTATTACGATGGGGCTTCACCTTTCCCCCCGTCAAGATCCCTGGGTCGAATCTTCTTTAAACGGCGTCTCGAAAACTATCAGGACTCAACCCTTTTTACTGAGTCCTGAGCTCGGTCCTCCGGGGTGCTAGTCTCTCAGCGCGAGTTCTCAAACTCGCGTTCCCCGCTATCATCCGCTTCTGCGAGAGGCCAAGAGGCCCGAGCTTTCATGTATACCACTTCTATTCTTAATTCTATTCAATGACTATGGCTTACCGGTCAGTCCCCTTTGCGCGCGCCCGACTCCCTGCTTGGCGGCAGCACTTGACGCCTTACCGGCACACGCTCTCCCCAAGGAGCGCGTCGAGCGCGTCAGCATGGCCTAGCGCAGGAGGTTGCATCAACCCGCTCGCCGCGGCGGGGCGATAGAGCGGCGCCGAGCGCACGTGGCGCTCGGGACCTCTTCCTTCCACCATCACCATGTCCCAAGTACGGTGTCCATCGCCGTGCTTGGGGCGTTCTCCCTTCCCACATTCGTCTCTGGCCGGGATACTGGAAACCCGGCACCCGCAGACGTGTAATGGACGACACTGGGGGTAGGATCGGAGAGGGCGAAGATGGAGTAACGGGACGGAGGAGAGAGTTGGAACGGTGCCCTGCGGTGAGCACTCCGTTCCCCTGCGCACACCGGCGCCGCGCAATCGCCTCCTGCGCCTATAGCGGCGCGACACCCCGCCGGCGCGCTCCCCATTGCAAGCTCCGCGACACCAAAGCGCCGCCGCCCCGCCGACTGCGTCCGCGAACGCCGCGAACGCCCCGCGCTGCCGGTGCGCGCTGACCCGTCTATCGTTCACTGCGACCCCGAAGCGCCTCGCCCACTGCGCGCGATGCTGGTAGACTCCACACGCGCTGTCGGCGCCGCACCCCTGCCTCGATGCGGCGACGAGGGGAGCGTTTGCGCACGCCCAGGACGGTTACGCGGAGACGCTCGCGTGACGCGTCAACGTCGCAAGGACGACCGTGCCCCCGCTTGCCCGCCCTCGATGTGAGTAAAGTCCGGGGGGCATCACGCGGCCCTAGCTACACCGGCGCTCGCCCACCCACGGTGCAGCCCTTACACCCACGAGCGCTTGAGCTCGGCGCTACCGTCCTACTCCGAGTCGGTGTGGTCGCCTGCGCGCCCATGGGCCTGCGTTCGAAGTTGCGCTGCCGCTCGCGTTCGGCTCGCCCCCGCCTGCGCTCCCTCGAGCGCGGTATGCAGG
>JARKIC010002266.1:0-69199 GCA_029378375.1 Mycena olivaceomarginata | reverse complement strand
TTTCGAGCGCAACTTCGTACGGGCCATATTCATCACTCGCACGGAGCTGAAATAGTACTAGCGCGATTTTTCCAACGCCCCGTTATCAGGGGAATCGAGGACTCCATGCGAGGCCGAATTCACATCAATTATTGCGGAAGCCAGCAGTACTGGTGTCTGTGAAATGTGTCTAAGACAGTTGGCACTAAAAGGTACATAACGCTCAAATAAACGTGCCTCTCCAACGTGAAATAACTGAGATGTGTCCAGACCCACACGTCATGAGAGGCCTCCTGATCCTGAAAGCCCTGCGGTGGCTGCAGGGGCGTGCTCTCCACAAGAACACGAGCCACGCATGTACCGTCGACTGTTGTGAACACGGACAATTCCCTAGAACAATCTCAGCTACCGACGCGACGAAAAGCCAGCTTCCTTTACCCTGATTGCTGCATAACCGCCAGAAGCGAATTGTTTTCGAGTAAGAGCATCGCGGAAATTGGATCCTTTCGAGCTGGAATTATATGGTACAGCAAAGCTAGATCTGGAACGTTGTCCGGAAACGAGATCCCAGTTGCAGGAGATGGCGGAGTCGAAATAGTCTTGGCTGTGTGGGAGGGAGAATTTGTCGCAGAGAGAAGTGATTTGGGGCCATCGGATCGTTTCACCTGGCGGATGGAGGGTACGGGGGATGTGTCGCCAGAAGCGGGAGCAGAACGCTCCTTGTGGCTCCGGCCCTTCAGCATGTCTTTAAGTTTGTCTGGTTCGTCGTCGAAATCCACATAGTTTTTAGGCGCCTCCACTTGTGTCGCGGTGACACCAGACACAATTTTCGAGCGAGACGTGACATTGAAGAGAGGTTTGGGAGAAGTTGAGCGGGAACTGAGGGAAGGGGATTGTGGACGAGATAATCTCGTCTGTTGTACGATCTTCAGCTGTGGACGGGGTTTTCGAATAGCGTAAATCGTGCCGTCTTGACAGCCAAGAACAGCAGGACCTGCGGTGAAAGCTGGTCATCGGAGGAGTCCCAAAAGGCCAAAACTGTTGGCTGTGATTTGGAGCAACTGCTCTCAAGTATGGTTTGAGATCCATCTTCAGGTTCCGAGGGGAAGGTCAACGGCACCACGAAAGATGGCGAGACTGGGTTCATACGAGGGCGAAGGACTGCCAGGGCGAGAGCTAAGACAAGATCCGAGGTGAAGGGAAGACGAAAGCGGAACTCTGTCAATCATGGCCATTTCCCACGGCTCATTTAACTTTCTGTATTCTACGCAAATATTATTGTAGGGAACCTGCAGACCAGCTACCACGCCCACATCGGCCCCGGATTTCGTAGAGGTTTGTCCTCACGCGTCACTGCCGCAGATACGATCCGGTTAAGCTTTCGCTTACGCAAGTCCGCCTTTTGTTGTTCCACGGTCTTGCCCTCCTTCAAGACGACGGTTAAACTGGAGCTCGGTCTAGTACGCGTTCCTCGATGACCGCGACCCTGAGCAAGCATTTTCTTAGAACGAATCGCTCGTTGTTTACCCAAGCCTCGGCTGAACAGAATTGAATGAGCCCATTAATCGAGCAATCGAAAGTGAATACGCACCAACAACGAGCGTCGGGGAGTCCATCCGTCTGCGCTGAACGGCCTTTTGTTTAGCGCTCAGGAGGAGATCCTTAATCGTCGTTCCCGCTCGCTTTTCACTAAACTGCATCTGTAAAATGGCATAGTCGATGGGTTTCCCTGCGATTTGGCGTCCCAATTTGTTGAGTTTTCGGTGGGATATTACGAAAGGAACTGTAGACTCTTTGTGCTAGCGAAAAAAATTCAGAGAGGATACGACTACGTAAACGCGACATACAAACGGATCGGGCAGTCGCGCTTTTCCAGGCTTCAGCGGGACCACGGGCCGCGACGATGAACGCGCGGTTTTCGAGCCGGGTGCACGCGAGGTTGCCTGTGGGTCGGACAATTTCTTCGCGGGTTCCACTTGTGCAAAAATGCTCGAGCTTTCGGCCGGCTTCTCGGTGGTTGTTGCCTTTGCTTCTTTGTTCTTGGCCTTTTCAATTTCAGATTCGGCGGGGTGGGGGAGAAAGTACGAGAAAGCCAGTTAATGGGATTGAAAGAACTCGCACTGAACGCGCCAACGATTAGAAACTGAAATGTAACGGTATACAGAAAGGGGCGCACTAGCGACGAGACGCCGTCAAGGGCAGGCGCGAAGGACCGGCGACTGAGTGCTGGATCCATCGCGAGCTGGATGAGCGTAACATAAAGGAATTCAATACAAAAGCGCAGCCAAATACGTGTGGTACAGCCACTAGGATATTCCTGCCACACTCCTGCTTCCTCACCAGTATGTTGACCTTTGCGCCCACCAAAATGCTGGGGACCGTCATCTACGTCTCGCTGCTGGTCATCAATTCTATGGCGATTCTCAGCGAAGACCGCTTTCTCGCGGCAGTGGGCTCTTCTCTGGTCTCATGAAACAGCACAACGCTGACGCGGTGTAACAAGTTGGCTGGGTTTCTTCATCACAGGCTCCAAACGCCAACGCTACTTTTCATCAGACTATGATCCGCAAACAGGAGGATACGGTGCACAACAGGGAGGAGAGCCCTCGATGAAAGCTCGCTTAGTCGACCTCATAAGTGCCGTGCGCACGTTAATGCGGAGTGCGTGTCACTTTCCGACCATTTCCTCGACGTTGCTCACCATGCATTAGTTCCATTGATTGGGGTCAACATTCTAATAATCATCTACGAACTACTTCTTGGTAGCAGCTGAAAAATACATTATGTTCCTTCACAAGTACATGCTTGTAAGGTATACTGTCCGGTCAGTCTCGGCCTGCGTTGAGTTCTCATATTCGCTGTTGATGCGCTGCACAAAGTCCTCGACATCGTGGCCGCCCTATTTTCGGTTTGAGATGCTGCAAGTTCTTTTCGCATCGGACAACTTACGTCGCATTCCTGCCAGGTTCCATCGTGTACGCAGACCTTTTTCCGATTAATCAATACTGTGCAACTCTTCCTGGAAAGATCTTCAGTTCCGGAACTGCACAAATGAGCAAAGCAAACGTACTCAATCCCCAGAGATTTACCCAGCAGCGCGCTCTGTCGTAACAACTCTTTACCCTCTTCTGCCTTGCCGCTGACATCCAGACCAACGCAACTTGCCACTCCGCTGCCTTCCCAATCAATATTCGCTGTCCGGGCACATTGCAGCGTCAAGTCGGGAATTCCGACCTGATAACGACCATGCGAGTTCTGGCACTGGACGAATTTCCACCAGGCGCTGGGGCTCGCATATTTGGCCACACACAGCTGTTGAACATTTCCCGCGCACTCCCCTGGACCATGCATGCAAGTAATCCCAAACTCGGTGTCGCTCGAATTTAATCTGAATAGTGGAAATATATTCAGTAAGATATTATTATTCTGCCGAGTAAAACGCACGTGGCTACATATATTAAGCTGAGATCCACTTTTTGTGGGCCGACTTGCTTCACAACCTGGTCAAAGACGGACTCGCAGAGGAGGGCGTCAGGGCATCTGTTGTGTTGATGAGACCCGAATACGCGTGCGCGAAGCTGCTGAATCATCGAGTAAGCACCTGCTCATCACGCCTAGTTCCACGGGAACGCGAATATGTTCTTGAAATGGGGATTGTGAATCATGGTAGACAACAGAAGGAACGGCATTGGCGAACGCAACGATGGCGCTCAGGAAAGCGATTGTTTGAGAGACAGTCATGGTGGATGCCAAAGAGTCCTATGGCGCGATTGCTTGCAGCGTTTGCGTCATGCGAAACGGATAAAGTACTTATGCCTCGGAACCACAGCGGCCCAACGTAAATAACCTTCCAGCTTGGTGGTCTGGCGGGCCGAGTACGAAGCCAGTGCTTCTGTTTTTCGAATTTTATAATATTGAATTCTAGTTGAATTCTGTACAAATAATTCACATCATGAAGCCGCGTCCCACATTTTCCGAGCTTCGCTGTCCGTTAATGGAGGAACGAAGTATCGACACCGAGAGCGGAATGCTAGATAGAGCGCATCAGACGGTCTTTCTTACGACGAATCTTATCAATATCTTACCTTGGAGTGATCGGTTTCTGACGATTGCATCAACCGCAAGCTCGTCCCGAACTTGGTTTCGCTGAGACATCTCGGTGAAAATAAAACATTGAACGACAAGAAAGCTACATACCTTCACGTCGTCAGAAAACACCTTGGCTTCCATTGCTCGTCGTCTTGCTGGGTCCTCCTCAGCTTGAGCGGCCTTTTGCTTCTCCTCCTTGGACTGGTCCACGACCCCGACGCAATATTCAATAATGGTTCGGCGACGAGTCCAATTTGAAACCAGTTCCGCCCAGAGATTCGCGCAAGCCTGGTCTTGAACGCTCCCTTTCCCCGTTGAACGGCCATTCCGCTCTTGGTCCCGCACCATCGCACTTTCGCGGTTTAATCTGACGTTTATGGAGTCATCGAGCTTCCGATACTCTCTTAGCAGTTCTGAACTTCTTCAGCAATGTTACAATTGCGAGAAACCATGCACGGACCTATATATCAACGAGGTATGAGTTAAGCAGATATATAGCGTCTGTCTAGAGAGACCAGCACGGACCTTTGAAACGAACTGATGTCACTGCAAGTAGAACGGGACACACTTACAATTTGAGCCGGGGATGGAGACTGGAGGGAGAGGCTACCCAAAATCGGGCCCGATGGCATTTCAAACGCGCCAATTCGCGAAAGCGCGAAGATTTTGAGTGTGGATGGTTGCAGGTAACGTCAAAACCCTGATCGGGGCCGGTCGCTTATATTTACAACGATCACGAGTGACGATATTGTAATGGGTCATCTACTCGCCGTGTACGATCTTGGCTGCTGAGCTGAGTCTGCACTATAACGCCATGCTGGAGTATATTGTACAAAATGCGGGGACGCAGATCGACTACGGAATTAGATGTACATAGCGAAATAGTAGCAAATGTCATGAAAGGTCATGACGGGTTCGTTATTCGTAACGCGCGCTTTGGGTAAGAAGTTACGATGGAGATGCTGGTTAGTTTTTGAGTCAAGTAAGTCGGGATGCAGGCAGGGTGAGAGGTGAAAAAGGACGCACTCTCTTCTTCTCATCTCATCCTCCGCCCTATCATCATCTTCCTCATCGGTATCTGTGCCTTGCGGCCCAACACCGTCAGACAGCAACGCCCTGCGGTACGAGGGTCGATGGTGGGTATATGGGAAGGCAAGGTTTTCGTCCGTGCCAGGCAAGGTGTCGGAAACGGAGGGACGAGGTGCACTGGGCTGTGGGTCGCGGTTCCGTACGTACTCGTGCAAACAAAAGGGAGAGTGTAGATCGGTCTGGGCCGTTCTCTCCAGCTGGAAGCGATAAGAATGGCATAAAAAGGCGACTGTCCAAATCAAGAAAACACCGAAAGTGCTTCTCGGCGCCTTGGACCACAGGGTCACAAGGCAGAATACGCAAAAGGCGGCCAGCGACGCATGAATAGTAAACGCAATAATATGGAGGTTAGGGGAGGGATATTCGAAGATGCCTCGACTGGAGGTTCCAGTAGAGTACCGGGTGTTGAAGGGGGAGGCGCTGTTACAGTTGAGCGATCTAGAGGATAATCCAGCTCTCCTGGAAGGTTATTAGCAAAAGCGCCAAGATGTGAAACGCGAACATACCACAGCTGTAAGGCTCCGTCTGCGGTTAAGCCAATCCAGATCGCCAAGACTATGGGACCCTGTTGGATGGGACATATTCGTCAAGGGTACACTGAGGCGGCTTCCACTAGCTCGTCGCGTCCTTGCGGGTCGATTGAGACCTCGAATGCACGTTGTGCCGGTGGGGGGCTGAGATCGGCCATTTCAGCAGATCCACTGTCGATCGACAGGGAATCTTCTCGGACTTTCCTCCAGCTGGAGGGTCCCCAGGAACTGCGTCCGGCGGCGGGTAGATAAAGCCGGGGAAGGAGTCTGAGCGTCGCGAGGTAACTGACCCTTCTCGGTTACATCGGAGTCGGCGCGCTTCCTTGACTCCTCCCTTTCCGCTTCAAGTTCATCCTTTGCGTGTTGGTAGAAACCGTAATGAGGAGTAGTAGGCCGCCGTAGAAACAGATGAAGAGAGCGAGCCCGGCTCGACCGTGAGTAGTACTCAACGGCGAGGGTCGATTCGCGTCGGGAGATGATATTGTTGTGAAAGAGATGGCCAGTCCAGCAATGCCGAGGGCATACCCAGCGAGGCATAGGAAGCCAGACACATAATACCATGTCTGAGGCAATGCTGTGTGGCGGGAGCTGTTGAAGGAAAGGGATGTAAATCTAAACAGGAGGAAAGCTGGCAGTAGCAGTGCAATGGATAGTGGGGCAAATATTTTGTGAAGAAGAGAAGTGTTGAGCGAAGGTGCAGAGTCTGTATTAGTTTGAGAGGAGCCACCATCCCCGCTCTGGGAACCACTTTGGCCTGAGGAGCCGCCATCTCCGCTCTGGGAGCCACTTTGGCCTGAAGTTGAATTGGAAGTTGAACCGGTCGGAGGAGCTGGTGCGACGGCGGATGCGCAGCTAGTGACTGCGCTAAATGAGACGCGCTGCTTCTACATTCTAGTTCCTTACTTACCAAATTTGTTTTGCACGCCGGCGCCATTGGCGTTCACGCCTGTTTGTAGCTGCCCATTCCCAAAGCCTGACCATTTGGGCTGAGCTGAGGTGACGAGGCCATTGTATGCCCTCAAAAGCCAGAGCTCCGACAGATATGTTCCAGAAGAAGCGTCACGGCCGCCGAAGACCTAAAATAATGTGAACACAAGATCGAAACTGGATCGTCAAAAACATACAATAATGTCGGAATAGGTCTTGCTCGAGTCACCTACGATAGACTGGGGGGACATAACGGCGACTGCTCCTTCCCGTGGCGTCGGGAAGGAGGGTGTACCCGAAGTACCAGGATCACCGGAAGGTAGTAGGCGGGTCCAGCTCTGGGTATTTATGTTTAAAAATGGCCTGATAATGTCATTATTTTTTGTTCGCAGAACCAGATCCTTTGCTCTTACCACTTCGCCATTTTTCAGTCCACCGCCGTCATCCCAAAGACTGGAGTTGAAAGCGCCCAAGAGCATTATCATCTGGGATGAGAAACCAGAAGAAAAGGTGTTGCCATTTGGTACGAGAGTTGGAGACAGTCGGGGGTGCAGGACAGTGAAGAGCGGGCACTGATGTAGCACTTTCCCCGTTGCTGGTGATCACATAGGTATCCTGGACCGCGCAGGAATCCCCCGAAATCGTAGTACCATTGCAGCCTCCGGAGGTGACTATCTGCTGGGCTATAACCCCACCCCCCTTGCCCCGCTTTTCCCGGTAAATTGGGGAGAGAAAATTTCTCCCAGCTGCCGACAACCGCATTGGGCAAATTCGAGGATAAAGTCCCAGACACGTTTAAACGCCAAAAATCGGAAAATGAAGATTGACTGTTTTGACCACCCAGAAGCCAAAACGTATTGTTGGGTCCCGGTAAAACCGGATCCTACAGTCACCGTCAACATCGAACAACGGAGCCTTTAAGCTTAATACCGAAATGGCGGAAATTCTTGCATCGATACCGCCCGCTGAACCCCAACGAGGTGAGGGACCACCTGGGGAAATGTTCTAGAAAGCAGTGAGCTTTATTTTCGAGCCAAAGATCCACCAAAATCACCACTTTGGACCAAAACTGATTGGTGAAGTCGAATTCCTAAATTCTTATCAAAATAAAATCCTTGCATAAATATTATCCACTGACCCATACGTCAGTCAATGCTGCGCCATCCGACCCTTTGCCTCCAATCACGATAAATCCATTGCGACTGGACAGAGTTGAAGACGAAGAAAAAGTCAAAGCGATCGAGTTACATACTTGCTGGCGGCAGCATCAATGCCGAAAACTAGAAAACGTGTTGAGGATTGTGAAGATACAAGAGAAGAGCGTATACTTACCTGCAGCACTTCTGGAAGGCGGTGTCTGCTGGAGAGTCACAGGAGGCGTGGGTATTGACCAAGTGAGAGTGTTAAGGTCAAGTCTGTGGGGAGGACTGATGAGAATTCGAGAAACGTGAACTCGCCCAGTGGAATGGTTAGTACAGATAGGTTTGGGATTGGGCTACACCAGATGAGGCCTCGCCACCAAATATAATGAGCGAACGACTGGAAATATATTGTTATCAAATACGGATGGTCGTGATGCAACCAGAATGCCCGGACCTAGCCTCGTCGTATCCCATCGCCGCATCCTTCAAGCCAGGAGGTTGGGTTGTCCCTTTGAGGAGACCGCTGAGGTTGAGCCACTGGAACGGTGGGACTGGATCAGGTGAGACGGCGGCGCGGACACCAAGAACTGGGTTCTGGTGAGGGGGACGGATGGCGACTGAAGATATGGCGCACCTAGTAGCGAGACCACAGATAACGTCTTGGCCATACGTCGGGACGTTGTCGCTGTCCCGTTCGCCGTCGCCCTCAACGCGGCCGTGTGTGTTGTGCGGGAAGTAGGCGGCCCGGCAGTACCGCCGGCCGGAAATTTCCGAGCTGCTTCTTTTTGTGGACTGAAATTTATTCCTACATATCGGTTCATATGATTTTTTAAATAAATAAAAAGTATTCGCCCCGCATATGAAACCACCGCAGTTTCCCCTTGGCGGCCATCAGGCTTCGCTGCAATGGAACCCTCGAACGGCGCATCGTTAGCAGTATTGCTCCCTGCCAAAGTTGTAACCCGCGCGGCCGGTTCGGGCCCGTGCATATGGAACTGACATCATGATTGCGTGAGTCGCTTATTCCAGCCCCTTGAGGTCCTTGTTCTCAAAACGGCAAAAGATACGGGACCCACAGCTTGCGACTAGCGATTAAATCAGAATCAGCCTTGCTGCTCTTGTACTTTTTATTCCCACAAATGGCCACATCCTAATCCAGTTGCTGTAGTGTTGCTGTCCTTGTGATTTTTTAAATTTCCCCGTTCAATTATGGCCCGTCAATACAAATGTCGAACTTGTGGGTCCCAGTTTGGCATTCGAAATTGTTGTATTTCGGCAAAGAAAGGAGAAGAAAAACCGCAAAAAAGGCCCAAATCACAGTAAATCAGCATGTGGGTCGCAGTTCTAGGTGGCCAGTACCTCGCAGCTCGTATGTAACGGGGGTTATTTCGAACCGTGGCCAAATTGCTGTGCTCGGCAACTCGGCTTGGGATCGCGCCTCTAACCCCATTTGAACTTGGCCTCTATCTCCCACGCAAACCACGGTGGTCCCAAATCTAGAACAATGTCGTCGAGTCCCGCCAAACGACACGAAACGCATGCGAATCAGTCGTGCAATGCGACCCATTCCTCGTACGTTACGGCTGGCCGCCGTTCGATTTGGCGCCCCTACTGATGTGATTGGGAATCATACCATAGAACACCCCCGGACCTTGCTTTGCAGCTCCGGAGTGTAGGGTCGCGCGTCAGAAAATGTAGGACGTGTTTTCAGGCCCAGTGCACTCATTGACGCGTCGGTCACGTCTTTAGCCGTCATGGAGGGCTACAGCACCCATTCCGCGCCCTCCTCCCCGACCAAATCCCCGGGTCCGCGCGCCGCGATATTCGTACCCTCGAACGAAATCCTTCGCGAGGTATTCGGCCCAATGTCAAGTCCTTTCCGCTCCCCAAAGAAAAGAGCTCGAGAGGAAGACTCGGATCATGAATCTGCCAACAGTATGGCTGTGGACTCGGAGACTGAGAGAGGAGATGACATTGAATCTGACGGCGAGGCGGTGATCATACTCAATTCCAGGGGTGCGAGACCCGTAAAGCCCAGACCTAGGAGGCCGCTGATGCAATCTTTGCCCGCCGTATTTGGGCATTCTCAAGGGCCTCTGGCCGACCAGAATATTAGTTCTGCATTCGAGCAGAGTCCGGAGGCCGACTGGAGCCTCGATAACTCCCGCACACCCTCGCAGCCACCTGCTTCCGAGGCCATGGTGTTGTAAGTAATGTATTGTCAACGTGAGCCGACACGCTTTAGACTATTCTCCCGCGATGATCCAGTTGATCCAGGAATCCGTTCTCTCGATTCTAGTGCTGAATTCTGTATATCAATGTCATATATGTGTAGGATTTTAAACCGGATCACTGGATTCTTCGTCTCAAACCTGCTTTATCTCAGTCCCACATGAGTTGGGGTCTCGGGAGGTTACCTTGCCCCAGCACGGAAGAAGGAGATTAGTCTTGATGGCCCTCAGTCCATCAAAAGCACTTTTGCCTTCGTTAGGCTACGCATAGCCCCATTGGACAACTATGTACGTTTTTGATGCGGCAGATCTGAATCGGAGATTCTCTCTCGCTTCGTCATTTCTTTCTTGGGCGGTTGCCTGTTCGGATCGTATAAAAAGCGCTATGGCTCGCTATTATTGTTTAACGCGCCCTCTGAATCCCCTCCTCCCCAAACATATACCCCCGTAACCTGCATGGACGCGAGACCAGCTTACCCCCGAGGCCATCACCCCAGTTCGCCCAGGTGAGTGGCTTCGTCTCTCAACTCGTTTCGAGCAGCGCAGTAGCCAACTGGACAAGAAGATGTCGGTCCCAGTGCTGGAGGGGCGCATTCCCCTGCTGTATTGTTGGCTGCGCCACACAACGAATCGGCCATTTAACGCGTTTACAGGCACGGGAATACCCACGAATATTCCTCCCTGCGCGAAGTATACCCACAACGCCCTCGTCATGAATACAGATCGCCAGAATCCGACTTTTCTTTGCGCCCCGTCTCGCCTTCTGTCATCCCCGGGTCTTCAGGAATGATGCGCGCCCACACAAGATCAGACGCGCTACAACGCGCCGTTAGGTCGAGGTGGGTTATCACGTCGTACTGCCTCTACCCATCTGGAATTTCGTTTCTAGCAAATGGACTCATGGACCACACAGTCCCGCCCCTCACTATTCGGAATACTCGAGGTGGGAGCCATTTGCAGACGGGATCTTATTTTCGTGCTAACCATTCCGTACACAGCTGCGTATCGCCAAGAACAAGACCAGGAGAGATATTTCCAGCCCCTCCTTCACTTTCGGTATTCAACGCTCCTACCGCTACATATTTTTGGCCCAATTTTGCCGCTTCATCCCAGATGAAGCATGACCCTGTGTTATATGCGAAGTATCACGACATGTCGTCGTCGTCCGGCAGCTCAGACACGGACGATAGCGAGTATGGTCCAACGGAGGATCAACACAGAGAGTTTCCTCCATCTCCGCGGTACACGAACCCGTCTCGGACTCGCACCTCCACCCGTGAATCATCTCTTGAGACCCCGTAAGTCCTCTCTGACACGTTGTACATCTCCGACTAACAACTTTATTTTCAGACGCTCCAATCTCTCTTCCGCACACAGGCTAGTGGACAATCTGAAATCCGATTTTGGTTGAGACTTCTAACCAACGACACGTTTTTTCTTCTTGTAGGAGCTCGGACATGCACAATTTCAGGTCTCTTGCCTCGCCTGGGCCGTCAATCTCCTCGGATCTTCCTCCTATATTCGACATAGGTTTGCCCCCTCGCCAAGATCACCGTTCTTCATTTGCTAGTCACAGCACCTTCCAGTCCCGCCGGCTGTCGCCGTCCACAGCATCGGCTACACACTCCGCTGTACACTCTGAAAATGATCCCGAGTCTTCTGTAGATACTCGCCACATCCACGCCCAGATGGCATCACCCCACGGGCCAACCCAAGACTGGGAAGCCCACGTCGTCAAAATTACGAATCCTGAAGACGGTAGTGCAGCCTATCAGTGTACATGGACCACACCGGAAAAGACCTGCCACTACTGGTCCAAGAAGCAGTTGGTCAAGCGTCATGTGGAAACAACACACTTGAAGTTCAAGTGGGCAACCTGTTTTTTTTGCACATTCTTTCGGTTTATTGATCGGCGTCCGCAATCCAGACCATTTGTTTGCGACATCTGCTCTAAAGCGTTCCCACAGGTGTGTTCCCTCATTCTCATGTTCTTCGCTTGCTCACCGCATACTTAGAAAACATCTCTAGAGATCCATCGGCATGGGCAGTGAGTTTTCTGACTCACTATCATGTCCTCAGAGCTTATTCAAAAAAATTATTTAGCACTGGTGATACACCTCATCAATGCAACTATAATTGCGGCAAATCTTTCAAGGATCCAGCCAGACGCCATAGGTGCGTGGGTAGCCAGTCTAAAAACAGGTTCCAACCTCGTTCAGACACCACGTCGAGGTTCACGGGTACGTGCCCAAGCCAGGCAAGAAAAAGCAGCAGCGTTCGGGTACTGCTCAAGAGCAAGACCCATCTTCTTATGAATCTTTTCCGCCTGTGCGGATGAACTCTGACACCAATTCGACCTCTTCGCGCGGCTAACCGGCCCTCAAAAAAGCCCTCTCGATTCAGCTCGGTTCTCCGGCCTCTGGTGACTGTATCCTTGTGTGCGCCCCCGGTGTTCAATTGCTTGCGATGTGCAAGCGGATTGTGAATCATGTTTTTTTTTCTATTCCCCGATGCTCCGGCATTCTGCATGTAATAATTCCGCACCGGCTGTGCCATGTATAATCTACTGATCGTGTAATTGCCCAAATCTGTATCGTTATATACGCCGTGGGCGCCTTGCGGCTCTTCCATCAAATCTCAACCTTCAGAAGTTGTCGCGCATTGATATTCGCCGTGATATCTCTAAATGGGCAAAAAAGATTGCGCGGCTGTCCGCCGTCGTGTAGTCTTTTTGCTTGGTCTCCGCTCCTCGACGTAGATCAATGCCGAGAGTTTTTTCTGCGTGTAAGTGATGGATGGATAGAAGACGGATTTTTTTTTTTTTCCGTGTGGCGCTAGTTCCAAAGTTTGCGGGTGCTTTCGAAATGATACCGGTGAACAGTTGCACAAGGACCGATTTACAGCGAAAGAGGTGACATTAGAAAGTTTTACTACAAAATTCAAGGACAAAAAATGGAGGCAAGGCAATTAAATACGGCTCCGCACACCAAACAGAACTGATTGGAACTGGGAAATACGAGTTTAAGCACCAGAGTTGCACGAGGAGGCTTGTGCACCGATTTAGGTTATAGCGAAGTCACCTTGAACTTGACACAAAATCGAGTCAATGAATATAATTTATACAGCCCACACCATCTGAAACTGATTGGGATGGACGCCCACAACTGGTTATCGTGTCGAGATCTGCAATTGCTAAAAAAGGAAGAATGAACAGAGTCAATGAAAGGCACGCCGTTGTGATAGAACGAGATCTAGGAGCTTGAACAGCGTGTTAGTTGCATGACCAGATCTAGAGGAAATTAGCATCCAGGGTGAGAATAGACGCTTAGAGAGTAGGGGTATCAAGGCCGCCGTTTCACGAGCCTATGCCGGTGTAGGGTTCACCAATTCGTCGGAAGAGTCAAAACTCCAGTGGCTGGGTGAACAGAAATCCTCAGAGATCGCGTTATGCAAGACAGATTTACGGAAATGTACCAATGTTGACTCTCAAATCCTGCCTCGTAGTATTTGTGTTTGGTTGCGCGCCAGCCAAGGCCTAGCGCAGACTGGACAGAAATGTTGCGGAAATGGTAAGCCCAGAATAGAACCGCTATAATTGATGGCATCAGACACGTATTCAGGTTTACTCTCCCTTCACAATGGTTCGCTGGTGTGGCCTCTCCCTACTTTCCTTTACTCTCTCGGCCTTGGCCGACTCCTTTGCCAATACCGCCATCGTTCGCTCTATTGAACTCGGTGGTTCTCTCGTCCAAGTCACAACTACTTTCGCCGCAAAGGCTCTCGAGGCCAACTCCAAGGTCTACACTGTTGCGCTCAGCGATGCCGAAAAGCAGACGAGCAGCTGGCTAGAGGCCAGGGTGAAGGGGCAAGCAAAACAGCTTCAAATTGTCGATCGTGGCGCGGATTCAAAGTAGGGGATTCATTTTCACATAGCGCGCCTTTCCTCATTGTTTCTAGCGGTGTCCATCTCTTGGATATTTCGTTGCCTCAGCCCCTTGCTTTAAACGCATCCATTAACATCGTGCTCGAGACGATTCAGACACATGCCACACATCCCTGGCCGGAAAGAGCATCCCAACAGGATCCCCAGGGTCTGAAGTACAAGGCCGATCTTCTTGTGTTGAGTCCTTATCACACTGCGGTTCAGCGCACCAAGATAAGGTGTGTATGCGTCTTTGCCGCGTGAGTGTGCTGACGACAGGTCAGGGCCCCGTCTCCTTCTATCCATTCTTACACGACCCCCGAGAACGTTGGAGACTTTACTCTCGATGCTCCGGTCACCAAGAGTGGTGCGACCGTCACCTATGGCCCATACAACAACGTTGCGGCCTCCGCCAACGAGCAATTTGTCTCGAAGCATCAGCAGCCTGTGTTTGTGCACTACGATTATGAATACCCCGTTCTTCAGGTCCCCAAACTTAAGCGCGCGGCGGAGATCAGCCATTGGGGCGCGAATCTCAATATCCAAGACGATATTCATCTTCGCAACGCAGGACCTGCGTCAGTGCCGCCACGTCCCACCGTTTTGATCCCCGCTGACGGTTACGCAGTCTCAAGGGACATTTCTCTCGTCTCGAGCACCAAAGCCAGACCTTCTACAAGCGCTCGGCTCCCCACGTCATCCCAGGACTCACTCTTCACCTTCCTGCTGGCATCCGCAACACGTATTTCTACGACCTGAATGGCAATGTCTCCACATCCCGCCTTCGAACGGCACCTTCAGTCCCGAAAGAGGCACAGATAAGCCAATATAGCCTACTCGAGCTCAAGCCTCGTTACCCCATCATGGGTGGATGGAACTACACCTTCACCCTGGGCTGGGATTCGCCCTTGGCTGACTCTGCCAGCGTGGACAAGGCGACTGGGAAATATATAGTTCAAGTGCCCGTTTGGACGCCTATTCCCGCGTCGGTCGTGAATGAAGCTGAAGTCAAAATCATATTGCCAGAAGGCGCTACGTGAGCCGGCCGCAGTCTCTATGCCGTGTTGCCTAACCTCTTTGTCAGCGATGTCGAGTTCGCAACTCCATTCCCTGTGGTTTCGAGCTCCCTCTCGACCCATACAACTTATCTCGACACAATCGGACGCCCTGCCATCACTCTGCACTTCAAAAACCTCACGGAAAGACACGCACAGCCGATATTCGTGAGTCAGACAACCCGCCCTTACATTTAATCTCAACGATATTATTTCAGGTCACTTACAATGTGCCTCTGTCTGCACATCTCAAAAAGCCAATAGCAGTTGCAGTCGCATTCTTCAGCGTCTTCGCGTTTGCTTTAGTAACCAGACGCATTGATCTTCGGATCCACAAACATTAAATTGTGTACAATAGACGGAATGAAGATGTGGATATTCAGCGCCCTGCAATGTGTTCGGCAAAACTATGAAGTGTTATAGCGTGACATCCAGCAGGCGGCGGCGATCTACTGCGACGTTAGGGAGTGTCCAAGAGCTCGGCGACGACGACTCACGGCTCGAGGAACATGAATATTCCGGTCGTGTCTCCTAGTGGACAGGTATAGTAAATCCCCGAATTTCCACTGGATCCCAAATTATATTGGAGCATAGTTCCTGAGCACGGATCATGAATAAGTACCAAGGTTGGTTTGCGGTCGAATAGAACTCACCCCTCCACGTCCATGTTCCGCCAGACACGACCCCGGTATGCTGTTTCCCCAAGGTCAGCTGAAAAAGTGGTACGCCGTCCACGAGAGTTGTGTTCTTGACGACAACGGGATATATCGTGGTCCAGTTTCTGTACTGCCACAGCTGATTCTTGTGTAGGGAAAAGAGGGGCGGGGCGCGTAGTTCAACGGTGGGAAGCGCGGTGAGATTCCCTGGTTCGCCTGAACGAGTCCTTCCATCAGAACGAGATGGCGAGTATCTAGGGAGGACTCACCCGGAATGTTACTCGTGAGATGGCTTTGAGTCTTTATAACGTCCATCGGACCTAAGACCTGACTGCGAAAAAGGATTCAAGTTGGGAAGATGTGGTTGAGGTGACGACCGGATGCGCGTACATGAACGTAGCTGAGGGAACTATAGCACTCATGAAGTCATTTCGCGGGTTCAAGCCTTCCCATGTTGGAAGAGCTTGGACCAGCGACGTGAAGCACCAAAGGACACCGAAGAGACAGAGCGCGAACTTGGACAACATCAGGGTAGAGACAGACGACCACGGACCAAATACGGTTTTATACTACGAGCCATATGACGATGTTCCACGTCTACCCTTCCGTTTTTCCCGAACTTTGGGCGAAGCTTCTCTCGGAGACGCGATTGACCGTCTCAATTTGCCTCAAATTGATCCGGCGGGTGTCATGTGATCGCGAAATTTCTCCAAAAGACCGAACCCAATGCTCAAGCTTCGCTGCGGACCAGGCCTTTGTGTGCCGTCTACGTCCCGCTGTCTCAACACCGAAGCCCGCACGTTTAGGCGTACAGACGGGAAATCGCATCCCACACCTTCATCCCGTTTTCCAGCACCAAGAAGCTCACCAGGACCGGGGCCAAGCGCACCATCTCGCTCCAGGTGGTCCAAAGATCCTGCACGGTCCCACAGTGGTGATACCTCCTCTCCCCCACGCTATATTCGACGGACAGCAGCAGCGAATGCTCCGAAGCCATCTTCTGGCAACTCAAAGTCAGGCGCATCACCCGACACTCGTTTTAGGTCGCGGAAATATGATCCCTCGCGAGAAAAAAGCCCCACAATGCGTCTCTTGGAGCCGCATGTGCTTTCCGGGCGGTTAAAAAAGCTGGCGGAGCAAAACCAGTTGGACATGGCCGTAGCTATGCTCAAAAATGCACCTCTGGCGGCGCAGAACACACCTGTGTGGAATACTTTGATTTGGGAATGTATGAAAGCCAAGCGGTTCAAACTGGGGTATGATCTTTTCGTTGACGTGCGTTCTCTCGTTCCGTTGCTCCTACTTGTCGTTTAACAAACACTTTTCCAGATGAAGCGAAGAGGCTTCAGTCCAACCACACGGACATTCCAGACCATGTTCAGCGGCTACGCTCGTATCGAGCTGTGGGCATCCCACACAAAACAGCTCGAGAACGCTCGGTCGCTATACAAAGCTTACAAACGACATATTGAGGCCGTCAAACAGAGCGGCGATCCGACCAGCTCAGAACTTTCTATCGACCCACTCCCTGCGTACATCACGGTTCTCGGCAATGCCGGACAATTCGAAGAAATCTTCGTACTCTTCTACAGCCTGGAAGAGGACGGGCCTCTCGCGGCCAATAAATTCCTCTTTACAGCCATGTTCCAGGCCCTTTCTACCACCAGGGCTGGTTTAACTTCCGCGCAATGTTCAAAGAATGCCACAGACGCCAAAGTATTATGGGGACAGGTGTCTAAAGCGTCACAAAAGTCCGGTCTGGAAATCGACGCCTTCGTCGTTACCGCGGCTGCGATAGCCTTGTCGAAGGGACAGTCCTCAGAGCAACAGCTCGCGTTTGAGCTTATGCGCGAATATTTTGGCCTTGCGACTTCTGGCGAACCTCGTACGCAGGGGAAGCTCCCCCTCACCGCACATGGTCTGGCTGCTGCGCTTTTATTATGCAACAACAGCCAGAGACCCGCAGAGTGCATGCACTTTTTCCAGCAAGTGATGAAGAGGCCCCAGGCCGCCGGCGGCCTCGATATCATCGATCGTGCCCATGTGGAAGAGGTGTTGAAAGCGCAACAGGCGTTAGCGACCCCTGGGTCGGCGCATTCATCCGTCGAAACCCTCGAATGGATGTTGCAACAAGAGAAACGGGGTGCGAGTGCCTTGAAGCTCAGGCCGACTGTCACCACGTACAACCTTGTTTTGCTTGCTTGCTGGCGTGCCACAGATTGGAATTCCGCCACGAAAACGTTCAATTTGATGACGGGCCTCCATTGTCATGATTTTATGGATGGGGCAGTGGCCGCTTCGCCCAGAATAGATAAACGACCGAAGAGCCATCAGCTCCTTCCTACAGCTGAGACGATGTCGTGCATGTTGCGCACCGCCCTCGCTACTCGAAACAGCGCCAACATGCGACAATGTCTGCGGATCGTTTACTATTGTCACAAGACAAAGGAGCTGTGGGCACAAAGCAAGCACCTCGTACCCGAGAGCGCCAAGGCGGCGAAAAACTGGTCGTTCCATGTTTTGAAGCTTGCCACGGCCGTGATCGACTCAGTCAACTTCGTCTCCGCGGGTAACGCAGCAAGAGACGACGAAATGAAGCTATGGAACCGACTCCGCTCAGAAGCAAAGCAGCTTCTTGAGCTGGACATGCAAAAAACGTCTGCCAAAACAGCCGAGCCCGCTGCTCAGGAGTTCAAACCTCAAGCATCGGATAGCGAGAAACGTGGTCGACGCCCTCTAACAAAATACGAGATGGCGTTCGGTGGATGATACTTTCTCCATGCCACGAATCTGACGACCATGGATGATCGCCCGGGTGCTTAGAGCATGTGGGCCGCCTCGAGTTCACATTCAGAAAATCTTCATTATCGTAAGAAAGCATAATTCGTCGGTCTTGTAAATGCCCCAGGTACAGTTACAACGTAAAGCGGAACTAGAAATTCTCTCAGCATGTGGCACAGATGACAAACGGTAGAAAACTTACATCCGGATGACGGTCGCCGATGGGAGCCCTCGTCCTTCCAGCGTTCCATTCCTCCTCGTAGGCTGTAATATTTCCTTGCCGCCGACCTTCAGCTCGGGCTTTGTTTTCCCGAAGGCAGTACCACCTATCAACCCATTCATTCAAAATGCAAGCACATAATTCACGCAGGGCTTACACATTCACTGCGATGAGGACCCAGGCGAGGATCAAAAAAGCGAGGACGATGCTATGTCCCCGTATGTAAGTTGGCGCTTGGTCCGTGGTGTAGATGTTAGTCGCGATAAAACCGCCAGAATTCGCGACGGCGAGCTGTAATGCGGTGGTTGTCGCTCGCTTGTAGTACCCAGACCCATTGTTTGGGAGTATGGACCTTGGTGGAGGTCAGCATCGGGTAATCGGAAATTGTGTGCTACGAACAAGATAGCGGGTCCACTGGGGTAGACACCAGCAGCTGGCCGAGGATTTAATCAAAGAAACACGATATTTGGATGAACACACCAATCAAGAACACTGCTCCGTATCTTCATAATACTTTCAGCACAGAAATTACTCTAAACGTCTGAGCCCTCACCTTTGAGCGTTTGTGGTCGCGGCGATGGCAAGGATATAACCGGCCTGTCCATGTCCAGACCATTAATGAACGTCAACGTGCCCCAAGATATACACTTGCGATGGCGAAAGGCAGACAAATAAGAATAAAGGGTCCTCGCCATTTCAACCGGTCACTCAAGATGGCCACAATCACTGTCAGAACGGTAGCCGGCACTGTATGGCTAGGTTAGACATGAAGAAATCTGGCGAGTAGAAAGACTCGCCATATGGCGGAACCTTAGCGGAAGGGCGAGTGAGGACAAATGAATCGATTATCAAGAGACCAATTACCGTATGAAGTTGGGCATCCTTTCCTTTATAGCCTAAGCCGGACACGATTGTGGGAAGGAAGAGGGAAAACGAGTAGAGCGACACCTGAAAACTGGGTCTCAGCCATGAACAAAAACCACAAGGAGAAAACAAACGATGAGTCCAAGATACGCGATTCCTGTAACCCAGGCCTGGAAATCCGTCAAGCCTAGTTTTCCAATTATTATGCGGTTCAATCCATGTTGATCTCCACCTGCGTACCTCGAATGACCTCGGACATTTCGAATTTCTCATCCATCATGTGGACCGGTTTGGCCTGCGGGCTGGGGGACTCTGTGTGTTCGCTGGTGTACACATCGTCCGCTTTCTCGCCTTTCTCGCCCTTCTCCTGCTCTGACTGTGCGGCTAAGGTATTAAGCGTGCTTGCCGTTATAGCCTCATCCTGGTGGAATCGACCCACTGTACGTTCAGACATGAGAATGAGTGGGGAATGAGGCTGCTGGAAATCCTACGAGCAAATTCCTTCTCTTCCTCTGTCAAGAAATTTGCCCCAGCGATGCTTTCCGGTAGGAAGAAGGCCGCAATAAAGCTGGCGACCACCGTGGCTAGGCCTTCAAGGATGAAGATCCATCGCCAACCGGCAAGGTTGCCGATTCCGTCCATGTTAAGGATGGCGGTGGCGAGGAGGCCTGTTGTTCGTCGCTCTCGTGAATAATATGATCACAACATCAACGCAAAATAGTCAGACCTCCAAACGCGCCGGAAAGCGAGGCAGAGGCATAGAAGATCCCGACACTGAATTGAGCGAATAAATGGCGGAGCTTCGACAGTCTCTGTATACGCACCGCAACTGCAGCTCGTGGGGCTTGTAAATTGTGCTGAGGTACAGAATCTGGAGGGAGTTTGGACAAAGGATTGAGGGCTAAGATAGTCCTTACCATTCCAGGAAGTAGACCACCTGGATTGTGAAAATTATAATGGCATCTCCAATATTAGAGGCATATTCTTACCTTCGCACACGCCGAGAAACATTCGTATCGCAATGAGGCCGCCGTAATTATGGACTTTTGGAAAGGTCAGCGCATTTACTCGTCTGCTGTGGAGAAGAAGGACCGACCGAGAGAAGTTAGAGTCGTGACTCCTCCCCACATGAAAACGAGGAATGGAATCCAACGCTGCACCGGCAAATTAGGAGATAGGCTTTGGTAGCGTGCGGTGCGTACGTTCGGCTTCACTTTCTTCATGACGAGATTCGAGGGGACCTCGACGAGGAGATAGCTGGGCTACACGTTATTGAAAGGCGAAGAAAACATGGATGCACATACGTCACATAGAACACTGGTATTTGAATGCTTCATCGAGGAAGGCGCGTTGCACAACTGTCTGCGTACCAGTAAGGACAATGTTAAACTGGTTGCCGTGCAGATGGGTGTCTTTCTCCAATCCAACAATTCTACGAGGTCAATCTCAATATTCGATTGAAATAAAACACAAGATTGGCGAAATTACCGTGCATCTAAAGTAAAATAATGTCAACATCTTCTCGAGTGAGATAGTATCAGTGAAAGCTTACTTCCCAACGTTACTCCGGTCTATGAAGTTGCACAACCACAGCAAAGCCAGGGGCGGTAAGATATGATAGTCCAGCTTCCGCAGAATCTTTATTCACAGCGCGTTCAAACAGTCAATGATTGCTGAGATCAATAGGGCCTGATGAACCTTGCTCGCCATGACAGGATCATAATGTTTGGATTGAAATTGCGAAGACATGGACAACACCAGTGGACTGGTTCAAGTCGAGAAGAACAGAAGCCCGACAAAAGTCGGTAATCTGAGCAGCGGGGTACTTATAGCCTCGCCTTCCCCACATCGAAGCGCGACCACTGGCAGCTGACATGGTTCAGGTGAGAAAACATTTGCCGCCAACAGCCGTCATGCCACTCATGCGACTTTGTTTGCCAATTCGAGGTCGTTGGCCGGACACATAAGGAGATGCTTTCTCGCGGTCAGATTTAGATGCTTGTACCTGAATCGGCCTTGAATCGGCTCGCAGTTAATGTTAACAAGCCGGTATAATTGATACCCGCGGCGCGGGAAGAGAGTCGTTATTTCAAGACGCTACAATACAACTGTTGAGAGTTTTACTACTTGTTGAAAGTTAGGGCTACATTGGGATGCTGGAGTGATTACAGTTGAGGAAACTGTTGGGGATTGTTGAGAATGAAATGCAGTGCTAGAGTGGTTGAGGAAACTCTAGTAGGTCGTTGAGGACGGGGAGAAACCCGTTGAAAGGTGCGGTTGGGGAGTCTAGACTCTAATGGCTATAATCGTACCTGGTCCAACAATTAGAATTAATTATAAAGTCAGATATCACCACCCACTTCTTGTAAAACGTCTCCGAGTCGGAGGGTACGGTCTATCAAGCCGGTCAAATTTGGAGCTGTACTGTTGAGGCGAATAACGTTACCTCGTCTCTGCGGGCACCCCGCACTTTCCTTCCATGCTTTTCTAGTTCGCGCCGATATTCACGATCTTCTTTGAGCCTTGGAATATGTTAGCCAAGGGTCTACTCGCCAAAACCGAGTGAAACAAACCACTGGAGGGCGACGGCGTAGAGGGTGGCCGACCCGAACTGCGCACTGAGCGGGGAACCGGCAGGGAGTGGCCATGGATTGGGCGGGGTGACCAAGCGCCCGAAGGACATGTGGGCAATGTGCGTCGGGAAGGCGTTCAAGCCGTCAAAGATGTGGGTCGCGTCTGCAGAGTTGTAAGTAAAGAAGACCTGGGTCGTAGGAGAGGGTCCGTGCATAAAATGGTAGCGCCGCGCTCTTCACTGTCGCTCTTGAGGAACCGGAGAAGGTCGTCGCGCACAAGGACGTCCAGGTCGACGGTGACCTCGTCGAGCAGCAGGACGTCGTACGGCGCCATGAGGCCGAAGACTAACTGTACTCGTCTTCGCTCGCCGTCAGAGATATTATGCATATGCCAGTCTAAGTCGACGTCTGTGTTTTACGAGGTCAGAGATAGCGAATTCACGGGTTTCCTTTGTTCTACGCACCAAGTATGTCTAGCAAAAGGTCCCGACGGGCCTTATGACGATAGCCCCCGACAGAATCCAGGAAATGTGACACCACAATGTCACCTCGGACAACAGGGTTCATCGCCCACTCGGTTCCGAGGAAGGTCACGCCCGGAGGCGAGTCGCGAAACACATCGCGGTCCAGAATACGGATGTCCGCGCCATTCACGAGACGCTTTCCCGCGAGGATCTGAAGCAGGGTTGACTTCCCAGCTGTGACTACCGTCAGCAGGCGAACCAGATGAGTAAGGGTTAGAAGAGAGACCTCCGTTAGGGACCAACAATGACTGTACGAGAACCGCGGGGGAGGATGAATGAAACGTCATCAAGCGCGAGGGACTGGTCGCTGGGCTTGTGTGCGTATGAAAGGGACTGAGCAGAGACCGCCATGAACTAGATTAGACGGAGGACTTGTAATAGATGGGCGTCGGGAATCCGATAAGTGCGAAGAATCGCACACACGTGACGTGTACGGTATAATTAAGCGCGCCGCGCGCGGGCTTACGCGCTGTCGCTCAAAGTCGCTCAGCTTAACAGCGCCGCCTGTAAAGATATAGAAGGGACGAATAGCCGTAGCCCAGCCCGAATCCCGCAGCCTCCGAGTAGGAGCGCGGGGAACGAGAGAAGTTCGAGGTCGGGTCGTCCAATAACTTTAAGCAGACAACGGCTTGAAACAAGATGAATATGCGGGAGTGAATGCAGGGAGCTACTAACGGAGAAAAGCACCCAGTTCGGATTTGGGAGGGGACGTTTGGAAGACGTTCTCGAAAGAACTTGACATGTCAGATGCGGCAACGAGTGGAGTGTTATACGAGAAGCAGTCAACCTGTTGAAGACAATTAATATTTAATATTGTTGCCTTAACATACACTTTTCCCCCAAAAACCACCTTACCCTTGAACGATGAGCGGCGGACGCAATGAAGCGACAGACGCACGACAAGAGAATGGCGTTGTATCGCCTTTGCGACGGTTGAATCAAATTCGAGCGTGGTGGTGTGGCGGTGCGCGCTGGTCTCCCTTTGCGCCTCTGTATTCTTTCTTGATTTCTTCGCCGCCAGGCTCCCCACACTCGTTTTCCTCCAATGAGGCTGGAAGCTCTTCTCCCTCGCGCAAGCGACCCCTGCATCCAATGCCCCCCCACTCCCCAGTGTAACTGCGCTGGAACCCAGACCTGCTTTCTCATCAACAGGTACCAGTCTTCTTTCCTTGTCTTTTGCCTCGTCTCACACCCACTAGGGCCTGCAATTCATGCGCTAGCATCAGCTGCGTCGATACCAAGGCCGGTGCAAGTAAGAGCTCGGGTGGCGTCAGCAAGGGTGCGCTTGCCGGCGCTATAATCGGCTCTCTCATCTTCCTCGCACTCGCCGTCTGTGCTTTCCTCTGGTACCGCCGCAGGCTCCGGCTGCGTGCTGGCACCACATACGAGGTCAAGCCAGATGTCCCCGCCAGTGCCGAGACCGTCCTCAACCGCCCAGACCCCAACACCGAGAAGTCCACACCGCCACCGCCGGAGCCCACCGTCCGCGTTTACTCGTCTTCCAACCTCACCATCGACCTCGACCCCCAGTCCCAAAACGCACCTCACCACAGCCCGTCCCGCCAGTCCACCCAGTCCAACCCCTTCTCAGACAACCACTCTATCCAAACTGCAGGCACAGAGAGCACAAATGTCATCCCCATCGCTCTCGTGTCCCCCGAGCATCGCTCCACTTCGGACACCGTCCCGACAACCTCCACGGGTCCCTGTCCGCCCCATTCGTTCTCCCGATCTTAATTTGGACCACGCCAATGTCTCGCTCGATTCGATTCGTCCGGGGAATAACCTCGCCGCTCCTTCGACACGCTCAGGCGTCTCCGGCATCTCCGCCGTTTCGTCCCGGAACTCGTACATGTCCAACGCCAGCTTTGCTAGCGACTTCCTCAACGAGGCGCCCGTGATCATGGCGCCAGTTAAGGGGAATGTCCGTGTCGTTAAAGCGGAAGTCATCAGTGCTGGTTCCTTGTCGCCCGTGTCTGCCGAGGGTTTCCGTCCAGCGTCCCGTTCACCGGCCAAGTCGCCCCTGGCGACAAAGTCCTTTGGTCCCGCCGATGTCGTCAAAGAGGAAGAGGAGCATCCGAACGATCCCTTCCGCGATGGCTCGTCCTCTCCCACGGCATCTGTGACCACATTTGGACACGCTTCCGGCAACCACACGTCCATCTCATCGGACTTTACTGCGGACGGCCCAAATCTGCCCTGGACGCGCGCTGGCAGCAGCCGCCCCTCGAGCATGGATACCCAAGCCGGATCCATTGCTGACATTGGCAGTGCTACCCGAGTGAATGTCGGGCTGTCCACTCCTATGACCGGAGGCAGCTTCCCTCGCTCACCGTTCAGGACCACGATGGCCAGGCTGGTGACACCCAACACAGCTAACCCCGGGAGCTTGGAAGAACAACAACAACGAGCACTAGATCACGCGCAGGCGCGCGCACATGCTCAAGGGAGGAGGAGACCTCCCTACGCGGAGAATCTCCAACTCTTCAGTATTGTCCGCCGCCTCGACGCGAGCCGACTCGATTCTTGAATCCTTCCCCTTTGTACCACCTTCCCCCATCTCTGACCGACCAATGCGGTCGCCTCTTGCTAGCCAGCAGTCCTTCCCACAAGCCTCGCCCAGACGCGCCGAGTTCCCCAACCGAGATTCTACGCAGTCGGATCTGCCTGCGCCGCCGAACCGGCGAACGTTGGGGATGTCCACCGCGTCGCAGTTCTCCACTGCATCGTCCGGTCTGGGGTCTTTCCCTTTCCAGATTGATTCCGGGAACAGCACGGATTCCAATCCCCCAATTCCTTTCAACGGCCGTCAGCGCGCGAGTCCTGGACACGCTGGCCCTGACCAGCGACCTGTCGTCGTATCCGCTGGGATTTGACCGCGACAGCATGGCCATTCCCCTGCCGCAGCGAGACAGCGACTACGCTCCCACGTCGTGATCGCAAGATCTAGTGCCGCCTGGTTGTGCCTCGCCCTGGTTCCATTCCGTCCCGTTTCGGTCTGCAGCTCTGAGCGAGCTGTACTCGTACTTACCATTCCTTATCGTTCTACTTATTCTATGGTCCGGCTTTATACAGTCCCTAACACTTCGCTCGCTTGCGAGTTCTTACGACACAGCGATGATTTCAGGTTTTCCAGGGACTGCTAGCGAGTATTTATACCTCCCATGTGCCAGTACGCTGCCAATTGCATTCTTGCTCAGTGTATGTCAGAACAAACAATCCCCACACAAACTTGAATTCGGCGCCTCCTGTGAAACTTAAACGCTCACATAAAGTTATCATAAACGCTCACACCATGGAGGCACAAATCCAGCAGCTCACTGCTCACTGACATGGTAGACGGACTGTACCCGCGAATCCACTCAGTTTAACGCGTTCCTTTGCAGGGCGCCACTGTGGCGCAGGCAAAGGCGGCCTTGGCGCAGTACAAGGACGTGATGCAGGCGGCAGAGCGTTTCTTCGAGGGGGCTTTTGATCACGTCAAGGACGAGGATGGCGACGTGCCCATGGCGTCCGTGTCCAAGCCCGCTGTCGCTAAACCGGCCATCCGAATGGCGGTAAGCTCTACTGTGGCGCGTAATATTGGATGCACGCCGATCTTGTTCATTAGACGCCCGAGGACGACGACGATTCGCCTGCGGGAAACGGGTCGGGCGACGAGGACGACGAGGAAGATGGTGGGTTATGATCCGCGTCGACTTGGCATGTCCGGCGCTTACAGTGTGTTCAGGGGAAGATGATTTTATCGACTACGATTCCGACGACGGGCCCGTCTTGGATGCGCCGCGGACCAACTCGGACGCAGACCCGTATGCTCGTATGCTCCCCGCCGTTTGTTGTCGCGCGAGTCATTCATTATTTCATCGTCTCAGGCGTATTCTTCTCGAAAGATCATCGCGAAGAAATCATTGAAGTGGAGGAGGAACCAGAGCTTGTGCATCTGCCCGAGAGCGGTGTGGCGCCGGTGAAGCTCATGACGCAGGGCGAGTGGATGAAGGGCTGCCCGCCCCCTTCGGGCGGAGAGCAGAGCTTCCTCTTTGCGCTGTACTCCCAGCTAAGTGAAGGGAAATGCGTGTGTCCTCACGAGTGTGGCTCATCGGTGCTTCGCACAAAGAGCGACTTCTTCCCGATCTTTGTGCGTTGCCACTCCGTCCCTCGTGTTCTCCCGCTGATTATCGAACCCACAGCCCGAGTTTACTTCGTATATCGCACATCTGCAACGCGTCGTGTCAAAGACTTGCCAGCGGTGCCACTCCGAATTCTGCTTTGCCTGCGGCGAACCGATAACTGAGAAGGTGCAGCGCCCCGGGGCCGCGGCCCCCGGCGACCCCTTGTTCCACTGTGCGGACATACAAGGCGTAATCCTTGGTGTCGGCCTGTCCATGCTTGAGCAATTGTTCTCTGAGCAATCGCAAGATTCGACAGTCCGCGCAGGATCTTAATAAGACGCGAAACACTAAACGCAGGAAAACGGGAAGGCTTTTTTCAAAGGACGCAGACGACGACGACGATGAGGCGTATCTGTCGAGTCCAGGTGGAAAGAGGGCCAAAGGTGGGATTGGCTATGCTGGTGACCAGAAAGAGGATGTACGCCCTTTTTTGTTTGACTCTCAACGGTCCATCTCTTATTATGTAGTAGACTTCGGGTCAACAAGAGGCGCTGGCGCTGCAAACCGCGAAAGATGAGAAGATCGGGAAACTGCTCACCCAAATCGGTGTATATCTCCCTTCTTTACATCGCGAGGGTCCACCATCCAAGCGACTTCCTCCCGCACCCAACAGCTTTGGCGCATCTCCGGAGGCGGTTTAACTACGTGTGTAGTGCACTGCTGAGAAACGATTCTTTGGCAGACATGTCGGATCGTGCTGTTCTGTACTTCAAACTGCTCGAATGGCTCGAGGTAAGCGTATTCGGTGTATATTCTTGTCGGCTTAACCCCCCTCTGTCCGCAGACAATATCATCCCATGAAGCGTTAGCAAGCATGATGGCCATGCCTATCATGACGGTGGCTTCGGTCAAGTCCGTCACGACTAGGAAATCACCGAACAACAAGCCGATCCGGGAAAGGACTATTATCTACGAAGGTAGCGCTGGACCGCGAGAGCTGCTTGAAGCTATTGCGATCCAAGCCCATGCTGCGCTCAAAGCTTTGGAGGGTGCCAAGGTCACGGAGCCGACTGATGACGAGCTGACAGAGGAGCAGAAACGGATGACGGTTGATACAAAGGGCAAAGCCAAGGAAACTTCTGCCCCGGTCGCGGACGAGAACCAGAAGCTGCTCAGTTTCTGCCACCGGATTTTGGGCACGGCGGCCGCTATTGACCGCTCGTTGCGTGAGACCAAGGGCGATGCGTTCGTAGAGCGGTTGCATGCTTCGTTACCGAAGATCCTCACGTCGTCTTCCGGTGAGGAGTACAAGGTCGACGCAGGCGCGACAGAGGAGAGCGCAATTTCAGCCTACGAGGAGTGGGCCACACGTGTGCGCTTCGAGTATTGCGACCTCACGATCCCGGCGATGGCTCCCCCTGTCCCAAATGACACAGAGCCCCAACTTCCCCATTATAAATCGTTCTACAACAACGAGATCCGCATGCTGGCTCTGTCGGACATACCTAAACGGTCCCTCGCCATTGCCAAAGAGGTGAGGATTTCTGATCGACTTTGTGTTTACCAGGTTCTGACATCCAGGCAAGCTCTCGATCTTGACGAATAATTTGCCGATAGCATGGAACTCATCGATATTTTTGCGCATCGACGAGACTCGGGTCGACGTGATCAAGGCTCTTATTACTGGACCCGAAGGCACACCGTATGTTTTGCCTTTGTCTTGCTGGACCTTCAGTGTTTGATGGCTTCGGTATAGATATTACAATGGCTGGTGAGTTGGAGACCCTCATCGAGCCAACCCTCACTCATATCGAAAAACAGCTACTTGTTCGATATATTCCTCGGTCCAGCCTACAACCAATCGCCTCCGAGCGTCAAGTACATGACGGTGAGATCTGTCCGTGGCCACCTCTACTAATGCTAATGCACAACATTCTAGACCAACGGAGGCAAATACCGGTTCAATCCCAATCTCTACGCAGTATGTCTGCAACAACGATGATGCTTCATTAAATGTATTGAAATGCAGGTACAGGACGGCAAAGTCTGTTTGTCGTTGCTGGGAACATGGTCTGGGCCTGGTTGGGTTTCTGGGAGGTCGACACTCCTCCAGGTGAAGAATACTTTGTTCTGTGGATAATCCAACGCTGACTTGGAACAGGTTCTGATTTCTATACAATCCATGATTCTCTGCGAAGAACCGTATCTCAACGAGCCAGGGTGGGCAGCAAGCGCCGGCACTCCGCAATCCCGTGCATTGTAAGTGATCCTTTTGCCTTTCCGCCTCCGCAAGATCTCAACTTTCACAGACTCCGCTAACGTACGACGAATGGTCGTTAGGACCGCCGTGCGTATTTGCGCACCTATTTGTGTTGTTCCTTGCTCACATGTTTTTGCAGATGCTCGGCAACCTGCAAAATCCGCCAGAGCCTTTCGCGGACATCATTCGCACGCACTTCCGACTCAAAGCCAAGTCTATTGCGGCGCAGCTAGACCAATGGCTTTCGTTGGACGATGGAAAATCAACGCTTAGTGATGGCGGGGGCTTTTGCTGAAGGAGCCAAGGCTTCGGTTGCAGGGGGGAGCTCAAATGGTCTGGCCACGGACGTGGCTGAGATGAAGCGGCTGTTGAAGGAGATGCAAGCTGATTTCAAGACGAGTCAAGCTAGCTAGTCGTGTAGACAAATAATTCGTGTAATTTACTCCCAATGATGGCATGTGATTGTGACATCCATTTTGTATCCGGTGTCTGCCTCAGACTCCTTATAATCTTC
This sequence comes from Mycena olivaceomarginata, assembly GCA_029378375.1. Classification (NCBI taxonomy): domain Eukaryota; kingdom Fungi; phylum Basidiomycota; class Agaricomycetes; order Agaricales; family Mycenaceae; genus Mycena; species Mycena olivaceomarginata. The sequence continues at coordinate 39,734 of JARKIC010002266.1, read as the reverse complement.
GGTTTTACCTCCACCTTTGCTACCTTACTACTCTACAGCGTACGCGCTCTTCTACGCTCGCGCCCCCCGGCTGACCAGTCACCGCAGTGCTATCACCGGTATTCATTATGAGCGAATCTCCTGTAATTCATGCTGTCGCGGGCGGAGCAGCCGGCATCGTGGCGATGACTGCTACATAGTGCGCGCTTCCTTTCGCGTGTTCGTGCTTTCGTTAATCTAATCCTCGTCTCTCCCCTTCGCTCCTGCTTGAATTCAAATCCAACTCAACCTCGGCCCCAACCTCAAGCCCTCTGATTTTCTTGTCCACCCGGGCCGCCGTGGAAACGAAGAATGAACACAAGGCAAGGTCAACGTGAAAGACGCGTATACTCAGAACTCATTGGGACCGCGCGGTACCCAGAGCACCTATCAGGCCGTGGTGGACATCATCAAGCGCGAGGGTCCTTTAGGCTTGTACAGCGGCCTCAGCTCCAGCCTCTTGGGTATCGCAGTGACGAACAGGTATGTCATGAATGCAAGTCCGAAGTCCTGACGGTGACGGCTCGAGTAGCGTGTACTATTTCTTCTATGAAGTTTGTGGAGTGGCTGGGAGGTTTCGCGTTATGACTCACCAATACAAATCAGAAATCCCGAGGAATCGTGCAAAAGGGTAAAGCGCTGAGCACCGGAGAGTCGATTCTAATGGGAATCATTGCTGGTAGGTGTATTTACTCCCTTGCGCGTTACTCTTTGTTTAACCTTGGAAAGGGTCCGCAACTACAATTATCAGCAATCCTATCTGGGTTGTTCAGGTATTTCTTCCGCGAATAACGGGTAATATGGTTCCTCACGCGAGCTCGTAGACCAAGCAGGCTGTGCATACCTTGAAAGAGGCTGAGCCGTCGTTGGACCCTTCCCAACCCCAGGTTGCGAGAAAGCTCTCAATCGCTGAAACTGTTCAAGCCCTACTTCGGGAAGGCGGTATTCAGTAAGGGTTTGTTGTGACTAATAATACCTCTGCTCAAACCTTGACAGAGAATTCTGGCGTGGGATCGGTCCCGCGTTGGTGCTTGTTATCAATCCTGTTTTGCAGGTGCTTGCATTTTAGCGGTCGTTGCACGGCATTGAAACCTATTTCTTGCAGTATACTGCGTTTGAACAAATGAAGAATTTGCTCGTCGCCCGACGAACATCCAAATTACGAGCCGCTGGCATCGCTAGTGCGGTTGCCGTGCTGACCGACTGGGATACCTTCCTGCTCGCCGCCCTGGCCAAGCTTAGTGGGTGTTATTCTCTATTCTGCGGTCTGTCCTCATCGAACGAACCTGGTAGTCGCCACGTCCTCGACTTATCCATATATGTGGGTTTTTTTTGATTCGTTTGACATTGAAAGCGTTACCGACGTATCCTCAGTGTCGTGAAGAGCCGCCTTCAGGCAGGACATGCGAAATACAAGTCGGCAATAGACGGCCTTCTTACCATCCTGAAAGACGAAGGTCTTCAAGGGCTGTACAAAGGCGTTGGTAACAAACTCATTCAAAGCGTTTTGACTGCCGCCATCTTGTTTGCAGGCCAACGCCGGATTTACGAGATAACCAAGAAGGTGCGAGGCTGGCTCGTAGATCTTCCGCCTTCTAACTGTTCATCAGGCCATCTCTGGATAGTGTATACCATAAATCTCTATAATACGATATTGTAACCACACCTTGTTCAAACACGTCTTTTAACCACACATCACTGAAGGGTCAACTGTTACTTTTGGGACTAAAGCAAGAGGTCTCTTCGAGTTACATGTAGTTGAGTTTTCGTTCATATTTCGATGAGGCCGGAACCGCGCGAAACATAATAATTGACACGAGCTCGGGGGTGAAGCTCGACTTGCTTAGTTGAAAGGAAACTCCGAAACTCCAAAATTTCCAAGAATTAGAGTGCCCAAACATGCCTGGTTGGAACAGGCGACAGAATTGCTAATAAGAAAAGTTTTTTCAACGTTTACCTTGGAAAGAATCCGACTTGCCTGGTTCGAACAGGCGACACCCAGAAATAAACGTAATAAGGTTGTCGTAATAAACCAAGTAGATACTTAGAAACCATTTGTGAATATGGGTGAAAAAACTTAGATAGAATCTATAATTTGGGACCCACATTATGAAAGAGATCATGAGAGAATTCATTCTAAGCCACATCAACTTACCTGGTTGGAACAGGGGAGGAAACTTCGAGATCTTTTTTTCAGTCTTTCAGTCGAGCTTGTTCAAGAATAGTGACGCCACTCAAACATGCCTAGTTTAAACAAGCGACACTAGTTCCCTATGAAGGTTCTAGCTGGGCAGCGTAACTATATATTCAGAGAACCTTGTGAGAGAGAGCCATTCTACAACCAAAAGAATACCATTTGCCCAGTTCGAACAGGCGACATACACTGTCTGGCTAAAAATGTGGAAAACAAAAAAGAGGGTTGCTTGGGTTCTACCTCAAGTCTACCTGGCCCCACTATCATGTCTCCTGTTCAACCTCGCAATTGAGCTTCTAGCTGAGATGCTGCGCCAGTCAAACCTCAGGGGCTACTCAGGTCCCTCGGCTCATAAATAATGTGGTTTGCAAGATGTTTGCTGACAACACAACAGTATATCTGGACACCTCAGGACAGCTTCGACGAACTCCAATGCCTCCTTAATAAGTGGTGCCTGGCCTCAAGTGCCAAATTCAATGTGGAAAAGACAGAAGTCATTCCAATAGGCACCCCAGAATACCGGGCTCAAGTGATTGAAACCCGAAAATTAAATGCAAATGACTCGGCCATACCAGCCTCTGGCAAAGAAGGAGAATTGGTCCGAATTTTGGGTGGACATATTGTCATGAATCACCCAGGGTTCTACTTTTTTGCGAGAAATGCTCCCCCTCTTCCACCACTTTGGTCAGGACCTGGAATTTATCCAACGCAACAACACAACTGCCTGCAAATACCTATGGGCACACCACAACACCCTCACAATTGGAGAGGGCCGCCAAGTCTCCCTACGATTAAGTAATGATGAGCACTGGCCCTCTGCAAACTGCAGCTGCCCCCCGTGCCAAGACGACCAGTTAGCAAAGGCCTGCAAGAACCCCCACTTGTGTGCAGAAACTGTAGAATCACGACTAGACCACCTGCTGCCTAGATGGGATCCTAGGCTGCCTTCCTTACCAGTCCCAGGTGAGGAGGACCCTGATTGAGGACTTGGACGAGTCAAAAGTACTTACTGTTCACTCCACCAAATCAAATCCAGACTCTAACAGAAGGCTTCCGCATCTTCACCCTCCACAATGGCCTTGCCAATGATGTACTAGGGGTGATGGGCCCCCACCCCCAAGCTACTGCCACACAGCAGAACCCAATGGACATTTTCATCAGTGGGGTTACCATAAAATCTGCAGGGGGTGAGCACATAGCAGGAGTTGGCATCTGCTATGGCCCCCATGACCTGCGTAACTTGGGCCTTAAAGTCTCGAGCACAATCCCCCAGTCATCTGACGCTGCCAAAATTGTGGGGGCCCTAATTGCAATCCAGCATACGGACCTAGCCACTGAACTGGTCCTCCACTCAGCCCGAAAATCTCTGCAGAATGAAATGTGCACTCACCTCAGCAAATCTGAAGACCAAGGGTGGTTAGGGGAGGCAAATAGAGCTGCACTGCAGGCCCTAGCAGCTAGACTGAAACTCAGGACAGCAAAGACATTTTTCCAGGTCCACCAGGATGACCACTCCTGGAAAGAATACAAGGAGGAAGCCCTGTGACTAGCTAAAGAGGGCACAGAACATGCTGAAGTTCAAATAGACGTACATGTCCCACATGAGATGAAGCTAAATGGCCTGAAGCTCTCGACCCTCACCCAAGCAGCTGCATATGCTGCCATCAAAGAACATAAACCCTGAGCTCACCGGCCCACAACTGATAATCATATAGAGCTGGTCCAGAGTGGCTTAGTAGGCCTCATAGGCAGGCGGCCCTCACCGGCAGAAATCTGGAAGTCAGTCAATTAGACACAAAGATTTACACGCCAATCCAGAAATTTCCTGTGGAAGTCTATGCACGGGGCTCACCGTATTTGGTAAATTCTGGAAACACATCCCCGACTGTGAAGAACGAGCCATCTGCCAATTCTGTGGGGAGGACTGAAGATCTTGAGCACATTACATTATTCTGAAGTGGGGCAGAGACAAATCTGGGAAGCAGCAAAGGAGCTCTGGCTCAAGAAGCACCCAGTATGGCCCTGAACCCACCCTTGGTGGGATTCTTGGCTGTGGACTGATCATGATAAAAGATGAAAAAGGACGGCAACTCCGTGGTGGCACATGGCTATTCCACATCCTAGTCTCTGAGTCCCTCTTTCAGATATGGAAAATCCGGAATGACTGTGTAATTAGTAGAGGGGGTGAATCCCCAACCGAATGTGAAATTCGAAACAGATGGCTCCATGCACTCAACTTATGTCTAGACCTGGATTGCCTTCTGACTAACAAGGTACGATATGGGAAACAGAATTCCTTAGACTCCGTCCTGGTTCTCCAAACATGGAGCTCCATTCTCAAGGACGAAGACAAGCTGCCAGAAGACTGGCTGAGAGTGCCCAAGGTTTTAGTGGGTCTCGAACTATCACAGCCTCCCTCCCCACTGGCCTCTGGCCGACAGGGGAGGAATAGGTAGAGCTTGAATCCCCACACTGTTGCAAGCCGCAGTGTAGCAGTTATGCATTCCCTTGGGCAGTGGTGTTGTTGTCACTTTCTTCGTGGAGGTCCGTTTCTCTCTGTTTATTACACAGTGCAGTGCTGGAGGCTAGCCAATTGTTGGCTGTCCTAGTTACTGGCCGTACTACCAAAAAAATAAAAAATAAAAATAAAAAAGTCTACCTGGCACAAAAATGGGAAAGACGGCGTGACATTTGGAAAGAGCAAAACATGTAAAAAGAATCCGACTTGCCTGGTTCGAACAGGCGACACCCAGATTAGCTCAGGGATCCCGTTACAGTCTGATGCTCTTCCAACTGAGCTAAAGTCGGTATATTAAGCATGAAACTAAGATCAGCTACATCAACTACCAAGCTGCGGTCAACACGATCTCGCACTAAAAGCCTCACGGTCTCAAGTTCTTAGACGCACTCAGCTCAGTTTTATGTGCGTATGGATCTGATGCTCTTCCACTGAGCTAAAGTCGGTATATGCTGACGCTCTTCCAACTGAGCTAAAGTCGGCGAACAGTCTAGTGTCGAACAGTACACCTTCCTTAATTTGGCACGGAGCGGTTGTTTGCTTCGCGTGTCACAGTCGAACAACCCGTCATCTTCTTCAACAAAATGAGCAAGAAAGTGCTGAACGCCGTGGCTTTCATCTCGCCCCAAAACCACCCCATTCTCATCCGCACATTCACCAAGCAAGACGACCATGCAATAAAGTACCACTACATCGCCCATACCAGTTTGGACGTGATAGAAGAGCGAGGTTGAAGCTTCTCCTTCGTCTAACTCCGCCTTCTAACCTTTGACCCAGTGGCGGCTGGAGGAAAGTCCACTGAATGCTACCTAGGTCTGCTGTATGCTATGGAGGACGTTGCGGTTTACGGGTACATCACGCCTCTCAAAGTCAAGATTGTTATTGCGCTGGCTCTGTCAGATTCCTGTCGTCCGAGACGTAGAAGTTAATCTCGTGCGTGGTATTTGCGTCTCTGTAGCTGAAGCTGAGCTGCTTCTCAGATATTCAAAGCCCTCCATATGGCGTATTACTCGGCTATATCCAACCCATTTTTGAAACTAGACGCGCCTGCAGACGCGTCGAATGACCACTCTCCATATCTCCTTGTCGGCCGTTCAAACTGGAAGAACTTCCGCCGGCGCATCGACGAAATCAGCAGAGTAGTCAGCAATCCCTTCGAACGCGTCAACCACTTGAGCTCCCTTTGGTTTTCCCCAACCGCAGCTCATTCATTGACAAGTGAGATGCGTTGGTCACTTTGGTGAATAAAACCTATATCAACATATCCTCCTATTGACTCAGTTGCCTCGAGCTTTCCGCGTCTGAGACAGATACGGGATAGATATTTATTTTATTTTTGTAACAATTCTATGTATTGCGCCATCACGGTCCTCCTCCATTTCTGACAGTGCCTCTGCGGCCTCTCGTGCCATTACCCTGACTACTGTGTCGCCGTCAGTCGCTGAAATGTACCCCAAAGTCGTTCTGATGCGCGTAAACATCCTGCCCGAAAACTCGGGGCGAGATGAGTCGTATATCTGTCTGGTGGTTTCGCGGATCAGTAGCCCCAGAAAGTGTAGCGCTGCTCGTCGAAACGAGGGCAGCTTTGAATTCGCCGAGATCGGGTTGGCGTCCTCCGACTCTGTCAGAGTCGCGGATGAACTCTCTACTTGGAGCAAATCAACCATGGCTTCCGAGAGGTCCGTTACATATGGTATCAGGGCCGCCGGACAGGTGTTCTCGCATTCAGCCAGCAATGAGATGGCCGAAGTTCGAAGGGTTATGGGGACCTGTGACGATCGAACGACGTGGAATAAGGGAGGCACCAAAATGTCGACTTGAGGCCGTGAGTTCCATGTACTTGCCGTTCAGCAAGCGACTTACTGAAGGCAGGCAATGCAGAGCCACATCTTTTAATCACAGAAGCAAGTGCTTCGCCGATTCGGATGCGGAATATCCATATCGTGTTGGGTGATAGTGCTCGCACCGAGCCCATCCAAACCTTGGCTGTACTCCTTGACGAGCCCCCTGAGCACGTCTTTGCCATACGTATCCACCATGGCCGCGAGACCTTGCACGGCGTTGAGGAACATGTACGAATCGTCGTCTTGTACAGACTGTAGAAATATGGACAGAATCGCTGGTATCAGCGCCGGATCCGACATTTTTGCGCCTTGGCCCGTTTGCGGAGTGACGAGCTGTCGAAGTAATAAGAGTCCGTGAGCTCTGACAGGCAATATAGGATCCTGGAGGAGCTTGAGGGCTTTTTGATAAATCTCCTGAGTGTTGTCTTCTTCGCGCGCGCTCCGTTTGGGGGCTGAAGTCGACGCCAGGACGAGCGGTTATGACCATCCGTGCTTCCCGGGCCAATGGCTGAAGAGAAGCCGATCCAGAGAGGGACAGTGGCTTCAGCAAGGAGAATATCTCATCGAGAACCGGCGCAGTCCTCGTAGAGAGGTCCTCGTTGGCTATATGGATCAGGACCCAGGCCAGAGCCAGAATGAGATGCTAACCTTCGAGCACCGCGAGAAGTAGGTTGACAGAGGTCTCGACCATTTCATCGTCTGGGGCAATAATATCAGCGCCCGGTGTGTCGTCGTCGCTATCGCCGTCTTCGGATCCATCAGGTGTATTGGAACCCAGCTTGAAGGGGTTGGTGGCGGCAGGCTTTTGCTCGGATTCCGGACCCACAGACTCGAGAGCATGTTTCACAAAGGATAGAATGTGGGCTGGCTTTCCGAGAATTGTGGACGGGCCGTCGGAAAGCTGAGTCTGCATCTGCACGACCAGTTGCAGGTAAAGCAGCGTGCTGTTCTGAGCATGATTAAATGTGGTAAACAAGTATTTAAAAATGGCCAACCGCGTCGGATCGCCATCCGTCTCGGCCTTGGAATCACGATAGGTTTCTAATAGCCGCACAAAAAGATCGGAGGATATATCCGTGCGTTGGATCGATTTCAAGAAACGAACGAAATGCGCAGGATCTGGGTATAGGTTCAGGATATTGCTGTCGAGATCAATGTCATCATCATTGTCCCCAGGAGTCAGCAGTGAAAGGGAAGTCGGCCTTTCAGATCTAGAGCGCGGTAAGTGTGCATGAAAGGGGCTTGCGGTGCTGCTCACTCCTCAACGCGACTGATCTGGCCTTCCAGATCTACGCGCCACTCGCCGCCTTGACCGTCAATCACAGACCACAAAATCGCCAGTGCTTCTGTGGCACCAACGACTCTGCCCCACGTTCCGAGCAGCCCCCGGAGCATTTCTTTGAGACTCGGATCAGACGTTTTGACTTTGTCGAGATGGTACAGCAGCGAATACAATGCCGACGCGATGGGCGACAGAAGAGAGGATATGAGGGCGGGAGACGGATCGGTATTGGTGACGAGTGTCATAATTGTGGACAATGCTGCGCGGGGTGATGACGCTGAATTGACCACAAGAAGCGGTTCGTGCATGGATGAAAGCACCGCAGAGGACGCTGGCATTGCGAGCATACGGGATATGGAGAATGCTGCCGCCCGTCTATATGAAGTCGGGGCACGGTCCGATAATAGCTCGAGGATTTTTGGGGTGATAGTAGAGAAATAAAGCTGGATATTGTAAGTTGGCGATCAGCACATATAGCACATTTCTCACCTCCGCCGACATGCCTGCGGGCGAAGTTGTCAAGACACGAGCAACGTGTTCGATTTTCTCCAACTGAACTTCGTCGGCATCCTCTCCGAAGACAGCAGCGCACAGTCCACGCACGCCGTCAGGCCGCAACAGGCTGCTTGCTAAGGAGAGACGCACACGCCTTGCGGAGGTGAGGAGGACAGGGTTTCACTGACAGTACAGCTCCCAACGCCGAGATGTTCTGGGACGGAGGCAGACTGACGAGACTTGAAAATTATCGGGAGCAGAATTAATACAAAACGCACCTCGCTAGGAGGCGGTTAGTTGCGGGCTGAATCGATTCGGGCGCAGAATCAGACGCGAGAGCCTTGGGTAGCCAGCCAATAGCAATGCATGGTCTCAAAAGCTGGTCGAGATGTCGGTTCAACAGTGTCGTAGTCACGAACGTAGGTGAAGTAGTGGGGAGAACTATGCGCAGTAGACGCGACAGCATGCTGCACAGCAGTTGGTAGTCCTCTGGAGCGTTCGTGAGGTCGATTATCTGCGTCGACGTGCGCTCGACCTTCCCTGGCCAGGCTACCATTGCCCGAGTGATGAGAGAGTCAACGCCCCACTTGAACGCGATCGCAACCAGGGTGCGCAACTCTGCGAGATCGCGCGTACCAACAGGCGCGTCCTCGGCGTCCAATATTCCATGTATTTTTTCGAGGAGGTTGAGCGCCTCAGTGGCGGTGGTTAGTTCGAGGCTTTGCAGCTGTCTCGGAGCCGTCAAGGGCAGATTTCTAGCTCAAGACACGCGTAGTAGCGGGTCAGACGCGACGCGAGAACAGATTGGAGGTCATGGGAAGTGTTTTCCGTGGACTCGATGATGCACAGGCCAGCAGCGAGCAGCGCGGGCAGATGCATGAGTTGTCTACGAAAGTTATCGCCGGTTCCGGATACTACATACTGATCGGCTCGAGTCGATCTTTGGTCAATATTTCTCTTTGCAGTCAGTTGTGACTGCCCGCCATCCCGCCGGGTCCTCGCACGGCTCCGCGTCTCCTACATATTCCCTCCGTTTCTGCAATAAAACACATTACTTACCTCTCTTTCTACCACCATGAGCAAGCTCAACGCAGGCGCCTTCGAATTCGTCCCCGGCAAAGGCTTTGGCGCTCCCCAGCCCCCTCAGCCGCCGCCTCCGGCGCCCATCGAGCGTCCGGAGCAGACAGAGGCCCCCCGGCCACCTCCTACTATTTCTCTCAACATTGGTGGAGCTAAACCCACTCCACCTGCACCCGCACCCGCTCCTGCTGCGTCTGCTCCTGCTCCTGCTGCTGCTGCACCCCAGGCAGCTTCCATCGTCAAAACAGCCCCGGCAGCTGCCCCATCCAAGACCTTTTCTACCGAAAAGAGCAAGACAGACACGACCGCCATCGCTAAGGAGGTTCGTACCGTCGCAGACGATGCCGTTCTCGAAGATCTCTACGGCGATGGTATGTATCGGAGCCCTCCGCGCGTCCCATTATTCAATCGCGCTTGATAGTTAAGGAGCATCTCAACATCGTCTTCATCGGCCATGTCGATGCAGGCAAGAGTACCTTCGGCGGCAACCTCCTCTACCTCACCGGCATGGTTGACAAGCGCACGATGGAAAAGTACGAGCGTGAGGCAAAGGAGGCTGGTCGCGAGAGCTGGTACCTCAGTTGGGCTCTCGACTCCACGCCCCAGGAGCGCGCAAAGGGCAAGACCGTAGAGGTCGGCCGCGCCTACTTTGAGACGCCATTCCGCCGATACACCATTCTAGACGCCCCCGGACACAAGACCTTTGTCCCCTCCATGATCTCCGGCGCCGCCCAGGCAGACATTGCCATCCTCGTCATCTCTGCGCGCAAGGGCGAGTTTGAGACTGGTTTCGAGAAGGGCGGCCAGACCCGTGAGCATATCATGTTGGTCAAGACTGCGGGCGTCTCCAAGATCATCGTCGCCATCAATAAAATGGACGACCCCACCGTTAACTGGGATAAGGCGCGGTACGAGGAGATCAGGGACAAGCTGATTCCGTTCGTGCGTGCGGCGGGTTTCAACCCCAAGACCGACGTCACTTTTATGCCCGTGTCTGCATTCACTGGTGTAAATCTCAAGGACCCTGTGAGCAAGTCCGTCGCGCCGTGGTGGACGTGAGTTACTTTTATTTATTCTATCGTCGGCACTTATTTTCGTGCAGGGGCACCTCCTTCCTCGAACACGTCGACCACATGCCCATGGTTGCCCGCAAAATCAACGCCCCCCTCATGATGCCCGTCGCCGAAAAATATAAAGATATGGGCACCATCGTCGTCGGCAAGCTCGAGTCGGGACATCTCCGCAAGGGCGACGAACTCGTCCTCATGCCGAACAAGACCGCGGTCGAGGTGGCGGCGATCTACAACGAGATGGAGGAGGAGGTGAACAGCGCCCTGTGCGGCGACAACGTGCGCATCCGCCTGCGGGGCGTCGAGGACGAGGACATCAGCCCGGGCTTCATGTTGACGAGCCCGCAAAGGCCGATCCATGCGGTGCGGCAGTTCCAGGCGGAGCTCGCGATCTTGGAGCACAAGAGCATTATTTGTGCGGGATACTCTGCGGTGATGCACATTCATACGCTATCGGAGGAGGTCACGCTGCCGGTGGGTGCAACACTGTCCAATGCCCGATCTGAGGCTCATGTTTATTTCGCAGGCGCTGTTACACTACTTTGACAAAGCGACGGGGCGCAAGTCGCGCAAGCCGCCGCAATTTGCGAAAAGGGGACAAAAGATTGTGGCCCTGATCGAGGCCACTGCACCGGTCTGCGTCGAGCGTTTCGCAGACTATCCTCAGCTGGGTCGTTTCACGCTACGAGATGAGGGGCGAACAATAGCCATCGGAAAGGTTCTTTCCTTTGCACTTCGATGTGGACTATCACTGATGAACGTGCACAGATCACGAAACTCATCGAGGGCAACGCTGAGGAGGTCGCCGATGGTGTTGCGAACCTGTCCGTCAACGCCTAAGAAACCTGTACACCCATACTCTGTCCATCTAGAGCCAGTATTTCTCCGCAGTGTATGTAAATTGTACCGGCTGCGAATGCTATGCTTTGTATAGTATCTTGACTGAAGAACCGAGTACCGCATGTAACTGGGTGATCACAGTTTATGTCTATATTTGGCGCATCATTGCACCAAACCACCACACTTATGGCTGAACATTATCTGGGAGTGCTGAAAGCATCCTACGACTACGACCCGGACGGTGCAGACGAAGAGATATCCATCAAGGAGGGCCAGCTACTCTTCTTGAAGGAAAGGGTCGACTCCGAGTACATAGCTGCTTTTCTGTGCGTTTCTTGACCGCAGTCTGACCACCCTGTTTTAGCTGGTGGAAGGTCAAGGTCAAGGGGGAGTCGCAGGAGGAGGACACCCCCGAGGGCCTTGTCCCCGCCGCATACGTTGAGCCCGTGCGTTTGAACCGCAATCATCATCCCGAGAACCGTCATTGACTCTCCGCGTACAGGCCACTCCCACATCAACCGTCAAGGCCCTGTACGACTACGAGGCCAGTGCCCCCGGCGAGCTCTCCATCACCGAAGACCAGGTTCTTCTCGTCTTTGACACCGAGGAGGAATGGCTCCTGGTCCAGACAGATGAAGATGGCGGCAAGGCCGGCTTTGTCCCCGCAAACTACGTCGAGGAAACGTCTGGCGAGGAGGAAGAGGCCGCCGCCCCAGCGATTGTCATCCCCGATTCCGTGCGTCCGCCGTCGGCACCTTCGCGCGCCATCTCACGATTACCCCACAGCCCCCGAAGCCCGCCTACGTCGACCCCGCCACCAGAGTCGCCTCGACTAAGATCAAGTCCGACGATATCAAGACCTGGTCCGTCTCCGAGATCGACAAGAAGGGCAAGAAGAAGAAGGGCACGCTTGGCGTCGGCAACGGCGCCGTGTTCTTTGCGAGCGAGTCGGACAAGGTGCGTCTATACATGCAGTTCTAAGTACATGTATGCTAAATCTAGCCCCACAGACGCCGGTGCAGAAATGGCAGACCGCCCACATCACCAACATCACCGTCGAGAAGTCCAAGCACGTCCACATCGATGTCGGAGGCCCGAACCCCATCAACCTCCACTTCAGCGTGGGGTTCCAAGGACAACACGGACGCTATCGTCAGCAAGCTCGAGTCCTCCAAACAGCTCTCCGCCCCGTCCCCCGCCACATCGCCCGGCCCGGAATCTTCGCGCGAGACTTCTCCCCCGAAGGAAGCAAAGAAGGCTACGGTCCACTTTGCGCCCGAGTCCCCTACTGTGATTCCAGCCTCAGACGACGAGGAGGAAGAGGAGGAGGAGGCCGCCGAAGAAGAGGCCGGCGAGGAGGGCGGCGATGACGGCATGGCGACGGTACTGTACGACTTCCCCGCCGATGCTGAGGACGAGCTCTCCGTCTCTGAAGGCGAACGTGTTGTCGTTCTGGAGAAAGACGGCGACGAGTGGTGGAAGTGCCGCAATGCCCAGGGGCGAGAAGGAGTCGTCCCTGCTTCGTATCTCGACGTAAGTGGCCCCTCATCGGCCTCCGAGTAAAACTAACGTGGTATAGGGCGGTGCCGGCGCTCCGGCTGCACATGAGGAGGCCGAACCTGAGCCTGAACCAGAACCAGAACCGGAGGAGGAAGAGGAAGATGATAGTGCCGCTGAGGCTGCCCGCGAGGCCCAAGAGCGCGAGCGCGCCGAGCGCGCCTGAAACGGCACGCCTGGCGAAGGAGAAAGCCAAGGAACGTGCGGACAAGGAGCGCAAAAAGCTGGAAGCCCAAAAACGGGCCAAAGCTGCCGAAGTGGCCGCCGAGGCAGAGCGCGTGAAGCGCAAAGAGCAGGCAGAGGCGGCCAAGGCGCGCGCTGAACAACAAGCGTCGCCTCCGCCAGTCTCGTATGCTTCTTTAGTCCTCAAACATTTTGTGTTGCTCATGTTTTCGTAGGCGCACTCCGCCAGAGCCGAAGAAGAAAGAAAAGTCTGAGAGCTCTCGCACGTCGTTGGATCCTGCTGCTCGTGAGCACGCATTCCTAGCTTTGCAACTTGTTCTGACTTGCTGCTCAAAGTTCCTCCGCGCGACCGCGTACGTGTCTGGCACGACCGCACCGGCCAATTCCGCGTCGACGCCGCCTTCCTTGGATTCAACAAAGGCAAGCTTCGGCTTCACAAGACCAACGGTGTCATTGTTGAGGTCCCTGCGGAGAAGATGTCCGCTGAGGATCTGAAGTACGTAGAGAAGGTTACGAATCGGCAAAAGTCTAGATCGGGAACCTTGCCGTCAGAAGCCGCCCCCCGGAGACCAATCGACGACGACGATCTGCCTCTTCGGGCCGCCCAACCTCAGCCTAAGCCGAAGAAACCGACGGTCGACTGGTTTGACTTCTTCCTCAATGCGGGCTGCGAGCTGGACGACTGCACGCGATATGCGAACTCGTTTGAGCGAGACAAGATCGACGAGAGCATCTTGCTGGATATTACTGACGCTACGATGCGCTCGTTGGGCCTGCGCGAAGGCGATATCATCCGTGTCTCGAAAGCGATCGACAAGCGTCGGCCAGCGGAGAAGAAACCGATTGATGAGGGACCAACGAAGAGTCCCCCGAATCTATTCACGCAGCCTGGGGGAGTGCTCAAGGCTCCGCGACGAGGACGACCGCAACCTACTAAGAGTCTTCCCGCGACGGTGGATATCTCTGCCATTTCGGCCGGCTCCGACGAAATTCCGCGAACGAGTTCGCCGCAGGTTCTCACCCCGACGACTGTGCAGGGCCCGCCGCGGTCTAGCTCGGCGCAAGTGCCCAAACCTAGCGGGTTCGACGACGATGCGTGGACGAACAGACCGAGCTCTACTCAGCCGCCTGCCCCAGCCGCCGCGTCAACGCCACCCGTCGCTGCGCCCAGACCGCCGTCGGCCCCGCCGGCAGTCGCCCCGACGCCCGTCGCGGCTCCGCAGCCCGCGGCCGTACCTGCCGCCCCTGCCGTCCAGTCACCTCCCAGCCTCGCCAAGACGACCGAATCCGATGTGTTTGACCAGCTCGCCCGGCTCCAAGCGATGAAATCCTTGAACCCTGCGATGCAGCCCGCCCCAACACCCCCGGTTGTAACGCCGCCGGTCAACACTCCTCCTGTTGGCTACGTCTCTGGATTGGGCATGGGCTCGTCGCCGGTGCCGATGGGCCAACATCTGAACAACCAGCGTACGGGCTTACTCCCCAGCCCGTCCCCGCAGCCGCCGCAGCAGCCCGCGTACAATGGCCCCCGCGGGCCGTTCGCGCCTGTGCCCGCCAACCAAACGTTGTTGGCGCCATTGATTCCGACACAGACGGGATTCAACGGCTTTATACCGACGCGTCCTGGCGCCGCGATGACGTCGCCGTTTGCGAACCCCCCAGCGCAGCCGTCGTTCTTGTCGTCGCAGCCTACGGGCTTCCCCGGTGCGCAGGGGTCGTTGCAAGCGCAGCCCACCGGCTTCCAGCCGTCTTTCATGTCGGCGCAGCCTACTGGCGCTCCATTTGGAGGTTTCAATGGCAACACGAACGGCTTTGCGCAGAGCAGTCAGTTTTCTATACCTTGGAATACCGTCTGCATCAACTAACTGTTTGGATTCATAGATCCTACCGGCTTCGCTCAGCCACCGTTTAACAATAACCAGTCGGGGTTCAACAACCAGTCGCCATTCAACAACCAGTCGCCATTCAACAACCCGGCGCCGTTCAACAACCCAGCACCATTCAACAATACGAACGGTTTTCTCGTCTCCTCCGCCTGTACCACCACTTCCTTCATCCAACCCAGCCAATATTTTTGCGCAAATGAAAGCTGGAACCCTGGGTGCCGAGGACAACGCTCCCCAGTCTGGCGGTGAGTCTCCCGTTTCCCCGGCACTACGTCCTTCTGATCCAGCCTCAGACCGATATGATGCGCTGAGACCCAATCGTACGTTTCTGTTCTCTCCAAGTCTTGGCTGTTACTGATGTTCTTTTCAGCAATGGTAGCTCAAGCTACAGGTTGGGGAGGCGGATACCAGGGTGGTGGTGGATACGGAGGCTACTGATTCTGTCTATACTAAATATATTATTCCGGAGGATTATACAGAAGTGGAATTTATATAATGTAACCGCTAGCCTATGATACCTGAGGATCCATGATGCCTTGCGAGACACCCACACGGACGAAGTAGGTCTTAAGACTCTGCCTTATCTGGTGGTCAGGGCCCACGTCTCGGCTGAGCAACTCCGTCGCGAGGGGATATATTGCTGGCAAATACCGCCCGAACTATAAAAGGGAATTGATAAAAGTCGCTTGGACCATAACAGTCGGTGACATACCGCTTTGTCATCGAATCGGCAGAAACCGTTCAGGATTTCACCGACGACAGGTGTCCAGGCGAGGATGTTTTTGGCTTGGGTGTCCGGCCGCAGTTTGTTGTAATCCTGCAGCACTCCGAGACCCAACCTGGGGGACGGTCAGATAGTACACACACACGAAAACAGCGAAAAGATTTACGGCATCAATCGATCAGCGATTTGTGGACGAGCCGCTTGGTGTTCGGGCCGGGGATCGTAATACATACGCAGCAGAATATGTACCAGGCAAGAGGCGCTGCTGGACTCCTGCTTCAAGAGATTCGGCAAATGCTTCATGAATCCTAGCAAGTAATGAGTATTTATTTCAAGCCCAGGATTTTCGTTTGTCCACTTACCGACTTTCCACAGTCCTGTCCTCAACTCCTTGTCGTCGTTGAACATTCGCGCAAATTGATAGCTGTGATCCAGGACACCCATCAACCGTAAGAGGTGTTCTGGCGGTATTGTGTCGTAGACACTGTCATTTCGAAGCAAGTCGTTTGTCGTCTCAATGAGAAGCAGCTGCAGAACGCATTTGACAATTATTTGCTTGAAGATTCTCCGCCGCTCAGCACTCGACGTTTTCGGGTCGGCTCTCGGCTGCTCGCCATGGGGAGATAATGGTGCAGGTAGAATCGTCTGTCCGTTCAGTTCTGGCGTGGAAAGGTCAAGCAACATCGTGTTGTATTTTATGTTCGGAACGCACCTGTTGTCTCCGACAGCTCTGGACTGGTGCCATCGATTTCAACCCTCAGACTTTCGTCGAAGAGCTGATGTGGAGTGGTGGTCTTGAACAGCTTGACAAATGTTGTGGCCACTCGTTCCCATCGCGCTGGGCTCAGCTTCTTGACGTTAAGCTCCAGCAGCTGCTGCAAACATGATGTCCCAATCCGCGCCAGGGTATCGTTTTCTGTATCACTGAGTAAGAACAGGGCTAGACCCGGAGGACATGGACACACCTTGACATATACAAACGCAGAGCAGGTCGAGGAGGCCATCCAAGAATCTCTCCAAGATCTCGAAGTGGAATGTGTAGAGGTCAATCAAATCACGGAGGGCCTGGATCATGGTCGTCGAGAGCCAGACGCTCATATCCTCCTGAGTACTGAATCGCGACACATCCTGACTAGATTTCAAGACTGCAAAGATAGGGAACAAAAGCTCCTGGCAGACGGTATCCCAAAACTCGACAGGATAGTCGGAGCCATACTTCTTCAAGGTCGTGAAAAGGCACTCCAATGCCCTGTCATCGGTGAGAAATATTCAAAGAGAGAAACGGTACACTCACACCCTCCGGACCTCCAGATCCTCCCCATTCATTATTATGTCGTAGAACCCGAAGAGCACAGGATACCAGTATTTGATCATATTGTCGTCCATCAGTGTTGTGGAGGACTTGGCCACAGTCCAAGAACATTCTGGGCAGTCTAGCATTACCGGAATGACACCGCGGAGCATAGTAATGGCCAACAGGCTGATCTTCTGGTATTTGCTGACTTTGCAGAAATCGGTGATACAGACAGTCAGATCGGCGAAGGCGCCGTGGCGGACGATGGCGTTGAAGTGATCCTTGTTCAGACGAGTGACGATTTCAAACGCGGAGGTCGCAACTCTCTCTAAGGAACACATCAATATCTGTGTTGGAATAAGACACCAAGCACGAACCAGTGAGCACTTTCGACGCCGCTTGGAAAACTCCGAACATGGTGCGCCAACCCGACCGCATGTTTTGCACTCTGGCCTGTATCATCTGTTGGAGACACTGCAAGACCTGGATAAAACACTCAGTCGATGCCTTGACTTTAACGACAGGGCATTTTACCATGTCACGAATGTCAGGGTTAGCATTATGGATCATGGTGTGCTCGAACGGCTTCAAAAAATCCTTTTGGAATTTGAAATGTGGTAGTTCCTCCTTCTCAAGGAATCGCATCGCAAGTTGACGAAGTGAATCCAGAGCGAAGAAGCCGACATGAGGATTATTGTGACAGCAGACCTAGAAGGAATAGTAAGGTTAGGACCACCAAGCAGTTGAGAACGAAAAATCACTTGGTTGAAGTGTTCTCCCAGGATGTCCCACAAATTCGACCACTCGAGACGAATCCGATTCATGTTGTAGTACGAGATCTCGACCAACTTTTGGAGACTGAACAGTCGCGGATGTTGGGAGAGGCCGGAGGATTGAATTTCTTCCCAGGAAACATCGCTCAAGGCTTGGACAAAATCTACGATAGCAGTCTGTAAAAGAACAATGATTAGAACGCGCTTCATGCACACTGCGCAAACGCACCCCAGACAAAAAGTGACTAAGGGAGAACACCATGTCTGTTGCAACAGTGATATGCGTTGATCTGCTCTCGTTCGCCAGTTCCTCTGTCGGGAGTTTTCTTGCTCGCCTGAAAGCCCAACGTATTGAGAACGGTTATACAAGGGAGCAGATACCACCCACCCCTTTCGTCCAGCTTCAGTGTCGGTCCCACCGCTTATCAGTTGCATATGTTCTAGCTGACTGACGCAGGTAAGGACATCATGCCAAGATCCTTTGAGGTGATTCCCCTCGGTCACAGCAACGTCTAGCAGCGTCTTGATAGCCTCCATATTCTTGGTCTTCATCTCCCCGAGGTTGTTCAAGAATGTGAATTTGGTCAGAGTTGTAACAAAAGCATTCCGCTCCAATTCGAGGTCGAAGAAGCAGACGATGCGGATAGCGCACTTGAAGCCGTCCAAGCATAGCTCTACGACTTCGAGATCATCGGTGTCCTGAAGAGGACCAGAAAGACCGGCCAAGAAAGGTATCCAAGCAACTTCGAACATGGGGCGAACATGTACGAAGTGCGAGGCGCTGAAGAATTGATCACCGCCTTTGGTTCCTTTTCGTTGTGTCCGCATCATAGTTCTGAACAGAGCCTACATTTCCGATGAGAAAACGAGCGCGTAAGGATTGTGGTTCCTACCTCTGTCTTATTGGCCATGCCGCTGGACTGTAGCACGTAAGCTTCCTTTTGTAATCTCGCCCAACATTAGCGAGTGCGTTTGCCAGGCCAGGCCCTGCAGCGGGGGTGCCGATAGCGGCTTCGACTTCATCCTTCATCCGGATTTCATTCAAGTCAATTTCATCGTAGATGTCAGACAAGAACTGCTCGGGAAGATCGGCGTTATCGTTGATTCCGCGATTGTTCTTGATAAAATCGGCCTTCGTCATGCGCTTTTTGACCTGAGGATTGTAATGATCCGTATTTAGCAGGATAACGGAATACGCCAGCACATATGCCGCGTCTGTATGAATGGATGAGCTTTGGCCAATCATCAACAAATGTATAATGTACACACCCGCGTTCGCAAAGGGGGTTTGCGTATTGCCGTCGATATACCGCTCGGCAAATTTGAGCATGAAACGATCGATTTTTTGAGCTTCTCCGGGAAGGCGGAAAGACTGCAAGAACAACCTCAAAGCATCTACGAATGCGAGGTCTTTGAATTCGAGGGCGTCCACGAAAGCGTGCATGGTGGCAACGTTCTCTTCGTCGCTGGAGAAAAATTGAAGTAAATAAACGTGTTAACAACGATGAAACGCAGTATTTACCCTTCACCAAGGTATTCTCCAATCATGGCCTTGTTCAAACCGTCGGTTGACAAGAGGAAACTCGCAACATCTTGTGGAGATTTACTGGGGATGAATCCAGTGTCAATGAGGAATTGAATACCCTGAGGACTGTTGAGAGTTGATAAAGAGATGTTGAGCAATCTTACGCGTTTGGGTTTGAAGTTGAACTTTTTGATGCCTTCGAGAAGTGTTGTTTTCTTTTGTTTGGCGCTTTCGAACTTGCTGGGATCGTCAACGAGGTCCGGTGTGGGTTGCCGAAGGGCTTCTACACTAGCCCCAGCCGAGAGTTTATCGACAGGACTGGTCAGGCGCCATGGAGTCCCTCCGCCCGTCTTCACCTTGGTGTGATCGGGATGGCGTTGCGAGAGGGTCGTCCGACATCTTGCCGGTAGCGGTGCCCCAAGCCACGAGAGATCGGAGCACAGCAACGAGACATTCGAGCCCTTGGCGTTTAAGCTGCGTCTCAGATTGGCCCATTACCGACGTGTCCATTGTACCGGAAACCGACAAAGCAGAAGTGCTAAGGGACGGCGGGACGCCGCCGTGGTTTTTAACTGTCGGACTGAGCGCGGGGCTGGGAGGCTCGTTCGGCTTTGGCGGAACAGCAGCGAAGGGCATGCTACCGATCTTGGAGATGATATTCATAAGACTAGCAGTGGCAGGGTTAACGTTTTCCTAGAGAAGAAGAAAAGGAAATTACTCACTGTTCATAGATATTATCCGCCGCTTCACTGTCGCAATCATATTGAGATATATTTCAACCAGAGCCTGGGGATCCTGGCATAGGCGGGCCAGCATGCCCAGGATCACAGCTTTCTGCTTTAGCGTAGATGTACGCATCTCAAGGATGGGAATGAAGATCTCATGCAAAAGAACTTCGATTTCTTTCTATAATGGAACTGGTTAAATATACAGGAGCTAGCGCGTTCCTTTCACTTACCTTGAGTTTGGTACGCATACGAGCCAAAACCCGCCAGAATATTTCTACGCTGATCTCAAATACTTGTGGTACAGGGCTGACGGCGTTCCGGCTTAGACTCAAGCATAAATATTGGTTGATGGCTTGGACAAAGGTCGTAGCTTCATGCGAACTGTTGGAATATATGATGGCCAGCGGGTCCACAAACAGCGGCATGTGGGAGTTGAGGATAGTCAGAACAAGATGCAAGGACAACAGTTTCGACCGCATCGCGTGCGACTTGAGATCACGTTCGCTGTCTCGGGTCAGTTATCGTGTCGCGGTATAATTCGAGGCGAATACCTTTCGGTGTTCAACGGCTTCATCGTCAATTTGCACAAGGCCCTGAACACAAGGAACGCGTCCTTGATGAAAAGGTCGTTGATGCTCAGCTCATGATTGTCAAGATGCCCATCAGCATCAGAGGGTGCCTCAATCGAGCTCCTCCCTACCACGGTTTCTCTGGCGAGGACAAGTCAGAACAAAAATTCAAACAAAAGTATTCGCACCTACGATGGGGGTGGAGAGCTGGGGCTATGTACACCGTTTGCCTCAGGGGGCGGCTCAGTACCATTTTCATGTTCAGATTGCGACACAGGTTCACTGTTGTCCGTCTCCACCTCGACAGATTCCTCGCTCGCTTGGCGGGCGAATGATTTCTCTTGAGCCGGCGTCCGAACGCTATCTGTGGCAGTGGAATGCACAGAATCAGATGAGGGAACCGCCGCGCTGACTTTACAGCGCGTGAAGACGTGGTGGACCATCTGAGTGAGGCCGCCCTGCGCTACCATCTGGTTGACAGGATCCGAGCTCAATAGGAACACATTGTAGACAGTGCGCACTGCTTTGAGCAGGGAAGAGTGATGAACGAGAATGGTTGATGATAGTACGAGTGAGAGCAGAGCCTTGACAATCTGCAAAGAGACTGGCTCGGGGGTGGTTTCTGAGTGACATGCGGCGATGGTGTTAGCAACGAGGTCGACCAGAGAGGGAGGGTGATTCAGGTTAGCCTGTGACGATTCTGCAGCGGAGTTTCGGCCCAGCGGATTTGGAGATGGGGGAGGTGAAGGGAGACCATGGTGAGAAGTGGACGGAGAAGACTCGACGAAGAATGAGTAAGATATCAGCTTCGATATGCAGTCCAAGCTGGCAATCATGAGTTTCTCGTTCCGTGTCTCGCATGCGAGCCGTAATGGCTCGAATATTTCTCTGGGACGGTCGCCGCCTTGACTTGCGCGGACCATCTCGAGAGCGCGCTGGGTGCTATCACGGAGTGGTGCAGACCGTTTAGCCTCCTTAGAAGCCGCAATTGTTTCCAACGCAGACGAGATGAGCACAACAGACACGGTGTTGCCTCTGGACATGGTCAGAGGACCGTCTATGGTCGAGGGGAGAGCCCGGCACCAATGTCGGTTGGCGTAGCCGGTGACTCGTGGTATCCATTTGTTTGGGAATGCTGAGGGGATGGTTGGGGAAAAGTAGCAGATTTGGCGGGGGGTGTGGGAGGGAAACCAGGAGTGCTGGGTTCTGGTTCCTCCCGAGACGCGTCAACTACCCTGGCATGGTGCGAGGGCTGCGCTGGTTTGGTTTCGGGCTCCTCCTCCGCAGGCGGGCCGGCGCAGAGGGATGTTCGTCCCGAGGGGTTTCCGGCGACGAGAGTATTTCCTGCTGCGGCTCGACGTGTAATGAGGAATCGGTGGGAGGAGACTGATCCTGGGACGTCACGGCGTCGAGGATGGCAGTCTGGGGCTCCTCCAGCGGCGGTGAGACGGGCAGAGGAATGGAAACCGGCCGTTCCTGAGGTTCCTCCATGCTGGCCGCGAACGCGAATGAATATTTCAGAGCCGTGACACGTCACGTATTACTATTACGCGCCGGTATGTCTTTCGCCACATCCACCGCAGTTCCGGCGGGCGCTTCAGACGCAATTCTGCTGCCATCCGCGCCTATCCCAGACGATGCGGTGTCTGTTCAGGGCCCCAACTTTTGATTCGTCTTATTCCTTGCAAGACTTTCTCAAAAGTTATGAGCGCATCGGATTCCAAGCGACCAGTTTAGGGAGGGCCATAAATATCGTGAACAACATGGTGAGGCCTCCCAATACATCCTGTGATCCCCAGCTTATGTTTCCAGCGTAAATGGCGGCTTTCGGATGATCCAATCTCTCCCGACGAGTCAGATGAGTACCTAGGACCCCACCGTTCGCGCCGAACGCGCTGCAAGATCTTCCTTGGCTACACTTCCAACCTTATATCGTCGGGTCTCCGTGAGGTCATTCTGCATCTAGTCAAACACAAGCATGTGTCTGCCCTCGTCACGACCGCCGGTGGAATCGAGGAGGATTTTATTAAATGTCTCGGAAAAACCTACCTGGCTGATTTCAATCTCGACGGCGCCGGTCTGCGCAAGCGCGGAATGAATCGGATCGGAAACCTCATCGTTCCCAACGACAACTATTGCAAGTTTGAGGACTGGCTTACCCCCATCCTTGACGCCATGTTGGCCGAGCAATTGAACGGGGAAGTATGGTCTCCAAGCTCGTTCATTCGCCGCTTAGGAAAAGAGATTAACAACGAAGAATCTGTGTATTACTGGGCTTACAAAGTGAATAAATGGATTTCTTCTTCTCCGCCCGTACATTTACGACCTCAAATCAATCTAATCAGAACGACATTCCTGTGTTTTGCCCTGCCCTCACAGACGGGTCCATCGGAGACATGATTTACTTCCATTCCTTCCGATCGCCTGGACTCATCTTGGATATCGTTCGCGACCTGCGCGACCTCAATGAATTGTCGCGAAAATCCAAAAAGGCAGGCATGATCGTGCTTGGCGGAGGCGTGTGCAAGCACCAAATTGCAAACGCCATGTTGATTGTACTACTCTTGTTCTCGGATAATGCAAGAGCTGACTGATGCGCCTGTACAGCGTAACGGAGCGGACTATTCGGTGTTCATTGTCAGTGGTTGTTCCGAACTCGAACCATTCTCTTATCCTTTCCGCAGAATACTGGACAAGAATTCGATGGTTCTGATTCTGGGGCTCGCCCTGATGAAGCGGTGTCTTGGGGAAAGATTCGTGCAGGCGCGGAGTCGGTCAAGGTGTGCCCGAATCATTTGCTTGGGTCCTTTCAAGTCATTGTCATCCATTAGGTCTTCGCAGACGCTACGCTCGCTTTCCCTCTTCTGGTTGCAGCTACGTTTGCTCAAACTGCTGAATCCTCGGACTCATAGATGAATCTGTGTATAATGTATCCCTACAAGCCGAATTCCCAAATGTTTACGCAAATAAACAACTTGCACACATAGATAATTCTGTCTATAATCCATGCCTACAAAGCGCCCATGAATTTGCGAAGCGTCTTGCCCAAAGATTTCGACGGCCTTTTTTCATCTCGTCGTTCTACATACACAGACTGAATGAATTTGACAGAATCCATGGAGCATATAACACACCTCCAAGTTGCTGAAGCTGATGCGGTAGTGCCCCGACGTTTCGGAGGTCCAGTCACCTGTAGGAGAGAACATGGCACCTGGACCAAATAGTCACACCGGCTTCAGCGATCTCTGCATCATCGCGGTGAGCAAGTACATAGAACGGAATGAAAATCATAGACCTATCCAGAGCTTCATTTCCAAACTCTCGGCACCCAGTGTAGCGAATGACGGGTGTTGGTCGAAATGAACCTTGAGCTGGGGGCGGAGACGTCAACGCCGAAAAAGTAGTCATGCTAGAAATATGAATTACCCAGACAAACCTGATTCAGACGCAAAGTTGGCTTCAGTATACTCGGAGAGTGTGAAAAAAAAAACTTACATCCCGGAAGTCGGAGGAACGAACGAGAAAAGACGATTCGACATGGTGGGTGTTTTCTCGTTGAAGTATCCTGTGAGGCTGCGCTGGGGCTTCGCAAAGCCATGGTAACCTGGGAGCCCTCCCACATCGAACCAGTCAGGCCCGGCGCCACGGTCAGTTGAAATTCTTCCGCCAGACAATCAACGAAGAAGTCGCGGCGCATGGTGTACTGCAGACGGAGAGCCTTGAGCCAGCGAATGTAACCCTCGTAGCCCCACTCCAGGAGCGTGGCCGTGACCAACGTCTGAAACAGTCAATACAAGAAAGCCGGAACATTAGGTTGAGAGTTACCTGGCCAAACCCACAGGGCTGCTGCGTGCTGGTCTCGGATGCCCTCTCCAATCTTTCGGCGAACAGCGGGTTGCATGTGTACCAGCCAAGACGACACCCAGGGGCAATAGTCTGGGAGCAAATGATTGGATGCGGTTACAAAATGATGGTGTATTCTTACCTTGGAGAATGTGTCCAACCGGATGACTCGGCCTTGGTAATCAAATCTATTCAACAAGTCTCAGCGATGACAGGGCGAGCAATGTGGAACGTACTTGAGATAGCTGGGTTCCAAAGACTCGATGAACTTTTTCTCATCGTCGGGCCCGGCGGCAGGAGCCTGGGCGTGACGCGCGCGCTGTGATTTCGGGACATAGGTTCCTTCTTGAAGTACAAAGTACGGGTCATCTTCGACCTATGAGCACAGTTAGCATCTAGACTGAGCGTTATGTTATCGACGCACCAGAATTCTAGATAGGAAAGGTTTCAAGATCAACTATGAAATACGGAACACCGATATTACTAACATGTCTGGCAGGGATTTATGTAAGATTGGAACGGAGGAAAAGGTGGTATGGGGCTAACCAAATTCAACACAAATCTGATATATTTCTTTCTTGCGGGCAACCCGAGTCGTCTTTGGAATTAATGGATTAGGCACCGTACAGGGATGTTGAAAACAGACCCACGGTTCCTGTAGGGTTCTCGCCGATCGGGACAGCGTAGATGACACGGGGTCTGGAGAGGCGTCAACCAACGATATGCGGAACGATAAGCCAAGTATACCGAGGCATCCCACGGGCCTCTGCGTCCCATTCGGTCAAAATGGTCCTCAGTGCGTCGCTCCGCATTCCCTGGCCGTCAATATCGACGGGAACGGGCTTGATATTGTACGGCTGCATTGCTGCCATCGCACTGCCGGGTATATTAGCGTGTTATAGTGGTCCGACTGACGACGGGATGACCTCGGATAGGTCCATTTCGACACAAGGACACTTCGCCGGGGTTGCATATGGTTATGACGACCTTATTCCAACCATCTGTGTTTCCGGCGTGAAGTAAAGTCTGGTAGTTCTTGTATCCAGGGTCGTAGACCTTATCGGAGTACTCTTGGACGATCTTTTGAAGCTGAGGAAGGCCCTTTGACATGCCTGTCCACTGTCTTAAACTCGAGATAAATCGACTAAGTGGCGCATACCATATTGCAGAGCCTGTTTGCGAACAGTCAGAACAAGTGAATACCGCGGGAGGAATATCTTACCGTGGCTAAATTCAAATCTTCGGGGCGCGTCGAGTACTTTGGAATAGTCACCGATGTTGTCCTTTCCTTTGCCCCGCCGAGGAGCTTCCAAAGCCACGAAAAGGAAGAAGAATCTTGTTCGCGCTCAACGGGAAAGGAGTTGGCGAGTAGCACATTGGCGGAGATATCGGAGAAAGGAAAGTAGGCAGGGCTTGGTAGACCTGGCGGCGTCCCGAGTCAGCTGGATTACAAAGGCGGGCGGAAGGCCGAACCTCCTGCTAGGCTGATCAAGCCAGGGCGACCCCAGTACCTGAACAAGCCTGGGTGTGTCGTTAGACACGGAATAAAATCCCGTTGGACATTACCCTTGAGCGGGGAAGTTTGGCGAGCCTTGGCGAGTGCTAGTCAATGTGGTCAACAGATGCCAGTACAGCCAAATTGCCGGAAATTGCCTGATAAATGGTGAGAGAGGTCAATAGCTTCCTCCGGTTTGGAGGGCGAGGCTTCGAGCTTGGAGGTCATGAGGAAATCGAAAGGTTGAAAGGAGAGATACGGTGAGAAGAAACGGGGAACGCGTATCGTATGTCGCGGGCCGCGGCATAATATATACGGAGATCTGTTCCAGTCAGCTTGTGGCCTTATCTGATAAGCCGATCACACAGACACTTCGCTCGGCATTCGGGGTGGTCGGTCGACGGATTCAGGTTACTGCGTCGGATATTCAGTAGGCCAATACATTTTGCCACCGATCAAGCCACAACTGAGTCCGGATAGCTAAATTTCGCAGCATGGGTTGGTGAAAGGCAACTAGTACTTGCAAGTGCAAGGATGCAGAAGCTGATTGGTGGGATATCTTAGCCTGTGGTTATGGTCCATGTCGGTTGAGGGCAGCAGTACAGTACTTACATATCGCCTGTCCAGCAGCGCCACCAATGCATTGCAAACTTGAACTGCAGACGTCACTACCAAACAAGCACATTTTGCTGACAACTTGCCGACAACCATCATCGTTCGCAAAATCCTCATCTTTCGGAGGAGGTCGAGACGTTAGTGTGAGGGAGAAGTGAGGTGAGCACATATCCCTCTGCTCCGCCCATATCTCAGCAGTCCACAGAAGTTTGGATTTGAGAATGGCGTATCAGTTTAGTAGGAAAGGCTGCTTCAAGTGCGGAAACCGTACGTGTTCTACAGCTTTTTTCGCGTCGTCGACCTCATCTTCCTTCAGTCGGTCATATTGCCGAGAGTTGCTCTTCGGACCAACGTCTCTGCTACAATTGCAGGCAGCCTGGTCATGAATCTTCTGCGTGCCCCTCTCCCGTACCGTGTCCGCGAAGCAGTGCTACTCTTGCGGTGGCGTTGGGCATATTCAAGGTTCTCTCAGCCCGTCTATTTGGCAATTCCCAAGCTCACTCCCAATGTAGCGGAATGCCCAAGCTTGAGGATTCAGCAGCAGGCGGGCGGTGGGGGTCAGAAGTGTTACGTGAGTGGTGTGGAAGCGTGTGTGCGCGACGTGTTGTGCTGAGGTTCGGCGCAGAATTGTGGCCGTTTCGGACACATTGCGCGCACTTGCCCGGGTACTCTGGGCGGTCCCGCCTTTGCATCCCGCCCTCCCCCTCCCGGCCGTGCTCTCAACACGTCCACCTTGCCTCCTGTCAAGTGCTATCGCTGCGGCGGACCAACCATATGGCCAGGTTGGTGGCTTTCGCCCTTGGTGTTGCTCATTCGCTGATTTTTTTTTCTCCAGGGATTGTCTTGCGACTGTGGACACCGCCATCCCGACGGGGCCCGCAAGCATGAAGAGTAAAACTTGCTACAAGTGCCAACAGGAAGGCCATGTATGTTTTTTCCCTGGTCATTCGCCGCATATCATTGATTCGTTTTCAGATTGCCAGAGAATGTCCTGAGAACGCTGACTTTATGGGATAAATCTCGTGTACAAATCCCTGTAGAGTCACGAATATATCTAGCTGATGTATACTTTTGTGCTACTGCTAAAAACAATTTTTGACTTGGAAATCTTGTTTGACTGTCGGTTGATGACGTACCGGGAATTCCCGCGCTGTTTCTTTCATGCTTCGCGTTTCGCGACTGCGAGTGCCTCGTCTATCTACACGTCGGAGGCATATATTCTCCTTGCCAGACTTTTCAAGCGTACTACCGGGTGGAACAGAGCTCCAGACCTACCACGAACAAAAATCTCTGCCGTGCGTCTCTGGACTCGTCTGCACGGGAACTCAAAAAGACATCCGCAAAGTTACACGCGCCAGCAACTGTACAAGTCGTCTCCGATGTCGCCTCCTACCACCACTTCATTCCCTTCTGCTCCGCGTCGCGGGTTCTCAGCACTACCGACGAAACACAAATCCCAATCCTCATGGACGCGGAGCTGACCGTCCAATTTCTCGCGTTTAAAGAAAGCTACGTGAGCAGAGTGACCTGTGTACCACTGGAATCGGTCGAGGTACGTCCAATACGCGTCCCGTTCCCGCATAATTCTCACTACAAGCAGGCGGTCGCGTCTTCATCGACCCCGCTTTTCAAGGAACTCAAAACGACGTGGCGCTTTCAATCGATTTCAGAAAACACCGCAACATTGAATACGACTCTCCCGTCGAATGCCGCTGCTACTCTAGTACGGCTCGACCTTGCGTATGCGTTCGCCAGCCCAATCCACGCGGCGGTTTCGTCGTCCTTCTTCGGACAAGTGTCGAAGCTCATGGTGAATGCTTTCGAGGAGCGATGCGCAGACGTGTACGGCCCCAATTAACAGTATTGGTGGCTCTGCATTGTCATTGTCAACAGTTGAATAGAAACCATTTAGAATTATCGCGAGAACGAGCCTTGCACACATCCAGGGCAGATGCAGAAACGACGGGTCTCGCGTCAGTGTGGCCGCTTTGGCCGTCCGTTTTGGTCGTCCAGCGTCCAGCGCCACCCCCTCAGCACCGGCGCGAGGAGACCTCTTCTGTCCGTCAGCCGCTCGCGCTCGGCTTCACTCAGCTGGGCCTCTTCTACAGGGACAAGAGTCTGCCTGACCCTCTTCTGCGCCTCGAGCGCCTTGAGCACGGACGTTTTGAGAAATCTATCCCGCCGTCTCGGTTAAGTACATTGCATTGCATGAGGGCGGATTGCAGAACGCGCACTTTACAGACCGCATGGGGTGGTTGAGGGGCCCGGCCGGAGGGTGGATGATGTTTCCGTGGGTGTTGCGGTGGGTCGGGGGCATGTTCGCGGGAGGGCGTATGGCCCGGGCGGCCAGGTGGCGGTGGCTTCGTCGAATATCTCTTTTGTGCTGAGGCCTACCGGGGCGTGTTTTTTGAGTATCGACAACGCCATGCGGGCGGCCTCGGATGTGTCATGGAGTATCTTGGGTGGGCGGCGGGCGACGACAGCTGCGTGATGCGGCCCATAGCTTTTGAGTGCAATCCTGGTTCCAAGCATTCAAATGTTTTCGGCGTTTGCTAGGTTCGTTCCAAGCCCCGTTCTGCGAACACGGCTTTCGGGCCGGCTCGCCGGGCCTGAGCGGCGACAGGCTTGCTCCGAACCTAATAGGCGTTTGCCCCGGAACCTTTCTGTTGTCTCCCAGCTTCCAACTTCCCTAATTAGAACGCTTTCGGCCCTGGGAACCTATTTCTACAGTCTTCACTGGACCGGTATCTTCACCCCGCTAATCCTCTCCAGCTCCTGCACCAATTTATCCTGTAACCCCTCATCCTGTGCTAATGAACTCGGGACCTCCACCCGCGACTTCTTGAAATATGCCCCAGTATCCGCTGAGCCTGTCTTCCCCAATGCCACCATGACGAACGTATCGACCGCATCCTCGATACTCTCTGGTGCCGATTTCCCGCCCATCTTCGTAGGCACCCACCCCGGATCCGCCGAAAAGCTCCCAACATCCTTCCACCGTCGCGCAAACACCTTGGCCAGCATCACATCGTGGAGAGTCAGTCCAATTGACCCAGCACGTTTTTCCGGGTCGCGTCGGGGGGCCTTGTGGGTGGCCCTGAGGCAGTGCTAGTGTCTTCTGCTTGGTCTAATGGTTAGTGTTCCGACTACTATGTAGGTTTTATTTTGATTGGGTGGGCGCCGGATCGATTCTCCCGGCGCTCATCAACTTTGACTTTTTCACCCCTGGCTACTTTCGTCCCGAATTTCCGCCATCGTTGCGGCTTGCAAAGAAGTACTTGCGCACTAATTTATCCTCAACTGCCCTGCTTTCGTTTGAACTTTTACCATCCGGAGAATATTCCGGAAAATACATTTGTTTCACTGAATTCAAGCCCGAAATGACGGAGAAATTGTTCCCACCTGATGTGCTTCACCTGTTTTCACCCCTATTGCACCGTTTATGCACCACTTGTTAGCGGAGAATCTTCCGGAAAACACATTTATTTCATGGAATCTGGGTGCAAGGGAAAGCAAAAAAAAAAAAAAAAGGATGCATTTAAACTGTTCTATCCCTAATATCATATATCCACCCGCAGATATTTTCTTTGCCTCGTAAACGACTGGAGAGTCACCCGGAAACTGAGCCGAGCGTGGTACTTACCCTAAAAGGGAGATCAGCATGTGACCCGGAAAAACTTGCTGGGTCAATAACGGCGAGTCATCGTGGAGCTTCGAGTCGCTATACCCGCAGCGCTGGAGCCCGTCCCCGTCCACATTCCTCCCTGCGTAGTGCATTTGGGAACTGACAAACAACAGCCTCCCCGGGCGCTCATCAGGCAGGTCAGGACGTACGGCGCGCGCGTGTTCACCGCGAACACGGCCGGCACGCCCGAGTACACGCCGGCGTTGTGCAGGACGGCGTCGTAGGGGCCGAGTTTGTTCGCTTCCGCGGCGAGGGCTTTCGTCTCGTCGAGGCTCGTCAGGTCGCCGACCAGGATGGCCTCGGCTTCGGGCACTTGCCCGTGTCTCGTCCGCGCGGGTGGGGCTGCGCGCGTGTAGGACCACGGAGTGACCGCGGGAAAGCAAACGCTGGGCGGTGAGGAGGCCTAGGCCGTCGGAGGAGCCGGTTATGAAGAAACGGGCATTGACTCTGGGTGGTCGTGAATGGATTGTGTAGGCTTGGTCGCTGAATTTGTGGCGCTGGTTTGGCTTGGATCGACTGACCGGGCCGGCGGAAGGCCGAAGTCCTGAACTCTGCGACTTGAAGTCTTTGATTTCCTGTTTATATCCGAAGACACACTTGAATCGGACTCCGACAATAACTCCTAAGATGAGCCTGATTCAGTGAGGAACCAGACGAGGTTTCTGAACGTTGAAGCAGTAGATTGAAGACCAGTACAAGAATTTCATGAATAAATAATATAATCCTACATTCAACTCCCGCCCAGGGTGCGAGAGTGATAAATCAACCTACTGGTCGCGCTGTAAGATAAGCCGGGGGAAGTGACAGCGCACGAGGGCCCGCAGAACCCTTCGTCTCAAGGACGAACTCTTCCTTGTTCAACGCAACAAGCTTTCCGACGGTGCCGAAAATGTGTGCTGCCGCCGAGTCAATTTCAGCCAACTAAGCACTTGAGCGAGTATAAGAGTAAAAGGGGGACCGACCGATGTAGTCGTCGCGCGTCACAGAGACCTCCTCGCCTGCTTTCAACCCGAGGCGCTCGGCCTCGCGCGCATCGAAGCCCACGACGCTGTACGGCTCGAAGGGGGCCGCGGCTATGCGTGCAGCTGCGTCACTGCCGTTGAGTTCGGACACGGTGGGCTGGCTTTGTTTAAGGTGCTCGAGGTAGTTTCCATTCGCTCGAACCACTATATACCGCGGCGCTCGCAAGTCAGAAAGCATCCATGGGTTTCAAACGGACGAAACCCACCTCAAGCGATTTGGGAACTGTGCTGGCGTCAAAGAGCGACGCGGTGTTGGGGAGGCGCTTGATCCACGCGAACATGAAATGGACGGAGAGGTCTGCGAAGGAGGGGAGCTGGGTCTCGAACAGCCATTCCCGGCCATCGGATAACTAACTGAAAATCAGAATTGAATGATCACAATAATTAGCGGTTTCCACTTGTTCCTCTAAAAGTGCCTGTCGAAGGTAAGTCCATGATGCTTTCTACAGATAACAGGCGGGCCTACCATGTTGCTAGATAGCAGGCTGAGGGCCTTGCCCTGCCCTGCGATCGCTGCTTGCACGTCGATATGCCCGCCTGGCATGAGCTGCGGATCTTGAAGAGAAAGTGAAGAATTTACGTGCAACTTTGGACGAACCGTCTCTCTGTCCTTGATGAATGTAGCTGGGAGCAAGTCCCATGGCACAAGGCCCACACCATGCCCGAACAGGACCCTGTCTACCCATTGGAGCACAAATGCCTTTCGCAAGTTATGTTCCCGTGGATGCTGCCGTCGTTTTAGACTTACCTTGATGAGACCACGGTGTCCGGCGCCTCCTCCGTGTTTCTTGTTGGGGAATATAGTGCCGTAGCCCTGCGAGGCCGGGAAACGTCGCTCAAGGGCGGGATGAGGCGATGAGACTGCGGGCGGTGAATCCATGTTTGCACCATAAACATAGTCCTGAACCTTGTATCACAATAAATATCATTACCAATGGCGAGGATGGGGATGCGGCGATGGGTGACGCCGAGCAGGTCCGTAATTTCTGGGCGGGGGCAGCACGTTTGCTACCTAACACGGAGTTATATACCTGTAAATGCACCCCTTGACCTCGACTCACATTGACTTTTTCGTGGGGTAATGTTTTTGAGAAGCAGAACATGGTCGATCTGGAGATGTTAGGCAGGCCATGGTTGATCAAGACGCGCCCAGTACCTTGATGCTAAACGGCGATGTGTCGTAGCGGTAGATGATAACAGACATGGTGAGCAGAGAGAATGAGAAACGGTGTGCAGCGGCGCCCGGCACAAGATTAGACTTCTGACGTCAGGGCACACATGTTTTCATCGTCCGGAATGTGAGAAAACGCGCATTGACCATGTAATTTTGTGGGCAAAGTTGGGAAAGGTCGCTGAAATTATTTTGTAATCTTGTGTTGCCCAAGGACAAGGGACAGAATGCAAAGGTGACTCAGGGGCCCGTGCTTGTCCAAGAGAGTTGTCAACTTGTTGAATATGAGCTAATACGCCGCGGTTGCCACAAGTCCGCACTACCAGGCCGTTGATGCGACCGGGGGTAACTCCCTGTAACTCCATGTTGTGGGGCCGGGATTCGTCCTGAGTCTCAACGAAGAGGCGATGAGGCTGCGGGAGCGACTTTGTGTGTGATGCTGTGTAGAGGCCGTCCTGTCGCAATAGATGACATTCCGAGTGATGGTTTGGGCGCATGTTGAGCGCGAGCGTGAACCCGGAACCCCGTCGCGTCAAAGTGACGGTAACCCTTTCGGCCAAATTGTATTTTCATGGAGGACCAAGTGCATTGGCTTTACTTTGCGCGAACTGGATGAAAGATGCGGAGAACTTGCAGAGAGGACCTGGAGGTGGACGTATAGGCTAGAAGGATTTAAATTTATTACAAGAAACGGAGTGTAATGTAGCACAGCTGCAAGCGGCTCGGCTGTGTCTTGCCAATCCAAATAAAGGGCGTTGCGCCGAAACCACGTTTCCTCCCTCCTCCATTGCCCCTAGACCCGCTCCCTTCTCCAACTCGTCCAATGGACCGTCCCCCGCTCCCCTCGTCCAACTCGTCCTACGGCGACCCATTCGCCAACCCTCCTCGCCCTCATTTTGCAGAGCAGCCTGCTCAGCCATACCCAGGCCGTACGAAAGTACCACCTCGCTCCCGCAGGACTTCCACCAGGACGAGTACGAGGACGACGACTACGTTGAGAAACAACCTCTCGCCGGTGGCCAGTTTTCCGGAGGTTTCTACCACCCCGGGGTGCGTCCGCTGTCCTTCGCGTTCTCGCTCATACATTTATTCATTTAACCCCCGCAGTCCAATTGACCCTGGCGCCTATGGTGATCCCTATCAGGATGGGCGTCCTGCCTCCGTGGTCTCGACTGGAACGTCTGTAGAGGGCGCTTGGGCGCCGTCGACAGACCATCAAACGCGACCGCGGTGTCCACGAGAAAGGTCAAACTCACCAACGGAAACTTTATTACCGAGTATCCAGTCCCTACCGCCGTCTTCAGCGCCATCGAGCCCAACTACCGCGGGACAAGCACCACCGAGTTCTCGCACATGCGCTACACCGCCGCCACCGTTGATCCAGACTTTTTTACAGAGGAAAATGCAAAGATGACACTGTTTTGCTACTCTATGACAGTATCTAATATCCAGCGCGGCAGGCTATTCTCTGCGTACCAAAATGTACAATCGCCAACTGAACTGCTCATTGCTGTAACGTCGTACAACGAAGACAAAACCCTTTACGCTCGCACGCTCCATGGCGTCATGCTCAACATCCGTGACATCTGGCAAAAACCAAGCAGTCCAAGTTTCTGGCGTCGCAGTGCAGAAGAGGGCAACCCCGGCTGGCAGAAGATTGTCGTTGGCCCTCATCGTCGACGGTCTCGAGGCTATGGACAAGAGCGTGCTTGATATTCTTGCGACCGTCGGCGTCTACCAGGACGGCGTTATGAAAAAGGATATTGATGGAAAGGAAACCATCGGCCACATCTTCGAGGTGAGCTCGAGCAGTCTTCGTTCGAGACTATTTAGCTGACACATGTCCGCAGTACACGACTCAGCTGTCGATCGACGCTACACCTCAGCTTGTGCTCCCACAGGCCGGCGACGCCAACAACCTCGTCCCTGTGCAAATCATTTTCGTTCTCAAGGCCAAGAATCAAAGAAAATCAACTCTCACCGCTGGCTGTTCAATGCCATCGGCAAGATGCTCCAGGTACGTATTTCCGCGAGCACGTAGACCTTGATTCTTATTATTCGTCATAGCCCCGAGACGTGTGTCCTGATTGATGCGGGGACAAAGCCCGGCCACAAGTCGATCTACTACCGTGTGGGAGGCTTTCTACAACGACCCCCATCTTGGCGGATGCTGGCGGTGAAATCCACGCCATGATCAAGGGGGGCAAGAAGCTCCTCAACCCCCTCGTCGCGGCCCAGAACTTCGAGTACAAGATGTCCAACATCTTGGGTGCGCTTCTTTTGTACCGTGTGCTTCCTTGTTTTTACTCTGAATCCAGATAAGCCCTTGGAGAGCAGCTTTGGCTATGTCTCAGTGCTGCCCGGTGCTTTCTCGGCATATCGCTACCGCGCTATTCTGGGCCGCCCGCTCGACCAGTACTTCCACGGCGATCACTCATTGGCGGAACGACTTGGGCCAAAGGGTATTAACGGAATGAACATTTTCACGAAGAACATGTTCTTAGCGGAGGATCGTATCCTCTGTTTCGAGCTTGTGGCCAAGGCTGGCGATAGGTGGACGCTGACATACGTGAAGCCCAGCAAGGCCGAAACGGATGTGCCTGAAACAGCTGTTGAGCTCATCGGTCAGCGTCGGCGTTGGCTGAACGGTTCGTTCGCTGCGTCGGTCTATGCATTGGTCAACTTCTTCATGTTCTACAAATCTGGCCACGGCATCTTGCGCATGTTCTTCCTCCATATCCAGGCCCTCGTACGTCTTGACAGTCTTACTCATCTTGGTCTGAGCCTGAACTGTGATAATAGTACAACATCTTCTCCCTGATCTTCTCCTGGTTTGCTCTCGCGAACATCTGGTTAACGTTCAGTATCATCATTGATCTCCTTCCCACGCAAAACATCATCATCTTCGGCACGGCCGCGGTTGTACGCTTTCATCGTTCCTCATTGTTGCACACCCGAATAACCCTATCTTTTCAATAGACTCACTGGGTCAACAACGGATTTAAATGGCTTTATCTGTCGTTCCTGGCATTACAGTTCGTTCTTGCCCTAGGTAATCGACCTAAGGGTGAACGATTCGCTTATACCGCAACTCTATGGGTCTATGCATTCCTTGCGCTCTATCTGCTTGTATGCTCCTTCTGGCTCACGGGCAAGGCTTTCGGGGTATGTCTCATTTTTGTGCACGGCTATTCGAATAACCTAACATCGTCATATCAGAACATACCTCACGAACTGGCGAACAAGACTACGAGCCAGGTCATCGCGACCTTCTTCAAGCCACCTGTGGGTGCCTTGATAGCCGCGATGGTGTCCACGTTCGGTGATTGCCCTTTTTAATTCTACCACTTCTTGAACTGACTTTTCCCTCTCCCAGGTATTTACTTCATCGCGTCCTTCTTGTACCGCGACCCCTGGCACTTGTTCACGTCCTTCTTCCCCTACCTCTTGCTCGCGCCGAGCTTCACCAATGTCCTTAACGTCTATGCTTTCTGTAACTTGCACGACGTGTCGTGGGTACAAAGGGTAGCGACAAGGCGGAGGCGCTGCCCTCCGTTTCGTCAAAGAAGAATGACGCGGAGGCAGTCGTGGAGGATATTACGCACAAGCAGGAGGATGTCGATGCCGCCTTCAAGGAAACCGTTACGCGTGCGATCACGAAGATCGAGGTGAAGGAGGTCCCGGAGAAGCCGACCATGGACGACGAAAACAGTGAGTTGCTTGCGGATACTCGTATTCTCGGTGCTAACCATTGTCGACAGAAACTTTCCGTACTCGTCTCGTTGCTGTGTGGATGTTGTCGAACGCAGGCCTCGCCATCGCCATCGAGAATTTGAACGGCCTAGAGACCAACAATTTCGACACGAACGAGGCGGAGTTGGAGAAGAAGCAAAATGTCTACTTTGCGATCATTCTGTACTCGACGTTCGGTCTGGCGCTTGTGCGCTTCGCTGGGGTATGTCCCCTCTTCCCTCTGGCGATGCGATACTCATTCGTTGATTTCAGTGTCTGTTCTACTTCTTCAAACGCAATCTCTTCAGATGTTGCCGGAGGAACTGAACGGTGCCATCGAGCAGGGGCGCATTTTTTTGATTCATCCACCACATTCATTATCATAACGGACAAGCTCCCACCCCTATGTTACTAAAATATTTAAGGATATATCTCTGTCTCGTAGCTTGGAACTTTGCTACTCACCCATACAATCGCTTTGAACCGTCCCAAGCCGTTGGATTGTATGCATCATATATTTATTAAGTGCCTCGCAAGCTCTAGGAATACATTCCAGAGAACTCGCTTCGATCATTGTCGTACCCTCCCGCCGGAACGTAAACCGGGTCACCGAACCCTGCAAAGTCGCCGTCAAGGTCGACGTATGCAACCGCGCCATTGCTGTACAGCTCCTCCATATGAGTCCGAATCTGGGTGAGTAGCTCCGCATCTTGAGGATTCGTAGTCGGTTGTTGGGTAGTGCTCCCTGGTTCAGAGTCGGACGATTGCGCAAGTGCGCCGCGGCACATTGGGCACGACCCGTGCTGATCAGAAAGTTAACGCCTCCGTAGCGTCCATGCGGACAAATGTACTCACCCCGTCCCGAATCCATTTGGATATACTGACAATTTTGAAAAGATCAGACAGGGTAACGGATTTACGACACGAATTCGATGTCGTACTCTCTTCGGCAAAAAACGTGCCCACACTGCCAGGTTGCCGCCAGCTTGGTTACGCCAAGTTCGTCGGCGGGTACGCGGGCGAGTCCATCGCCAGCGCTGTTTCTTCTTCGGCCAAGATGGCAGTGACGGGGGTGAAACATATCGGGCACGAGTCTCCTGATATGACCGAAAGTTAGTGCAGGGCAAGGAACAGAAGGAGTCCGACGCTTGCCGAGGCGACCTAGATCGCGGAGTTGGTTTTCGGTTAGACGAGGGAGGTCGTCGATGAGGGACCGGCTCTGCCTGAGAGACTTCAGTGCGATCCCAGAGTACTACCCAGAGAAGGAAAACTTGAATTGAACGCACTCTGGTGAGAGGGTTGTACCAGGATTTTCGCCACGAGCAATAGTATCGGCGACGATCTGTGCGATACGTTCTCGCAGAACGTGGAGACTGTTTGGGTCGGTGGGCGTGTTTTCGAAGAGTGAGCGCAAGTCCGCCATGGGTGGTGGGTTGAGACGCGACGCGCGTCGCGCCAATATTAATTAATTAAGCATTTGACACGATCACGATCGCGATCGCGAGATGATGTCAGCTTCGCCGGCGTCTCGTCGGACCGGCTCTCATGAGAATGGGGCTGCAGTCTTTCCAACCGCCTCCATCATGTCTACATGGAATCCCAAGCGCACTCTCGCAGAAGGTGAGCGCTAGTGTCGGCCTTCTCTTCAATCCAGACCTAATTTCGTTCCAGTCGACGCCATTCTCTGTGCTCCAGGTCAATCCTAGTCTCTCTTGACAGACGCTATAAGTAGTATCGATTCTAACTCGTGCCTCGCTCGATATAGGACAATCCCCAGGTAAAAATATATAATAGGTCTACAACCGCGCGTAGTTTTATATGGCCTCTATAGGCGATCTGCTTGTTCTCGAGACACGTCTCATTTCCGGGCGTGTTCAGCGGGTGTACAAGAATCAATGGCCGTCTGCGCGTGCGTTTTGGCTCTGGGCAGCCAAAGAATATGCCGTAGTTGTTATCCTCTTCTTTCAGGGTCTCTTCCAATTCTGCCCACAGGATAGGCCATATCTTGTATTTGAGAATCAACGATACACATACCAAGAAACATTGGACCGGGCTGTCAAGTCTGCTGCAATATTCAGCAGCGTTTATGGTATCAAGAAAGGCAAGCCTTGGTTTCAGGGGTCGCATATATCCTTCTAAGCAGACTTTCCAGGCGACCGGGTAGGAATTTGTTCGCGGGTATTCAATATTTGTCGTCAATATTTTTTCAAACCAGCCTAACATAATTCAGAACTATCCCGAATACACCATTTCTTTTTGGGCTTGTCGTCAGTATATCTAGCTGTTCCACTCACTGTGCTTGCGTTAGCCCGTGATCCCTGTAGATCTTCTTGGGGCCATAACAGTCCTCACTAATGCGTAAGTATGGTCTAAAGGTCACTCTTGAGCGCTTGTTTACTCTCTCATTCTAGATGGCTCCCGAATGGCCCTCTTATTCACTGCTTGACCATCACGGAATGCAAGCTCATTATCCTAGATTCAGAACGGGTACTAAAACTATCAGAACACACCTTGCAAACTAATATTACTCAGGCAACCCGACTCGAGCCTGAGATAAAGAAGCTGACGAAAGCAGCCGGGGCGACGGGGGTGATAGTGTTGGAAAGTCACGAAGGCAAAGGGCACTGGAAAGGGATGCAATCTTGGGACACTGTTGTCAAGAACTATAAAGGAGACTCAAGCAAGATTTACAAAATGACCCCAAGATCGAGCACGAAGAATTGCAATCATCATCTTCACATCCGTACGTGTTTTTAAGTATATATCCGCCCTAACATAATCCAAACGCTAACCAGGGGACCACTGGGCTTCCAAGTACTGCTTCTTTCTGCACTTTGTATTGTTGCTGATGTTCTCGAAGAGGGCGTTTTAAGCACTCAACGTCAATTCCTCACGAACGCTCTCAATGTAAATTTGAACCATCCTGCGCAGACATGAATACTAACGGCGTTCTAGGCAATAGTCGCCAGGCGTAGAGCTGCCTTAAGACGCGGTGAGGACATACTGCCTCGACTCCTGACGAGCCCCAGCCCGGTTTGTACTTGATTTTACCCTTCACCCTTCGGCATTGATCTTGGCCTTTTGTTTTCAAAGGGATCTTGATTGCTGTGCCTTTTTTCCATGTAACGGGGGTGAGTGGCGAATTCACATGACGGTCTGGCCGTTCACTTATTTGTAATGTTTACAAAAGACACATTCGCAGTTGGTAAAACAACCCTATTCGTCACCATTGCCGTTTTACTAACCGGCAACAGCTGTCGGCCACATTGGCGGGCGCAAAAGTTGCGCTCATGCGCAAGTGGAATCCTCAGGAAGCTGCAAAGTAGGAATAAGGCAGGGGCCGTTCGCTCACTGACCCTCCACCAGATTGATTCGCCAGGAAAAGTTGACCACGACTGGAGGGTGCGGAGATTCCCTCGACATATGTAGACAGT
Source organism: Mycena olivaceomarginata (assembly GCA_029378375.1). Classification (NCBI taxonomy): domain Eukaryota; kingdom Fungi; phylum Basidiomycota; class Agaricomycetes; order Agaricales; family Mycenaceae; genus Mycena; species Mycena olivaceomarginata. Next base: position 157 of record JARKIC010002266.1, on the reverse strand, counting down.
GCTTGATTTTGAGCATTGCAGGGTCCCATCCATGTCTGCCGACCTGATCGAGAGTGAACTCAAAGGTTATCCTCTGGATATGTTGTCCCACGGAGGGACATATGCTGCTGCTGCATTGACCGCGAGAGCGCGCGCTGCCTTCCCCAATACAGTATTG